>JAWQEG010006249.1:0-43194 GCA_033782935.1 Petrolisthes cinctipes
ACCATCCCTTTCCCTACCCTATATAGTCCCTTATCCCTCCCTTATACCTTGCCCTGCCCCTATACCTTATACCCTTGTCCCAATCTCTGTCCCTAAGTCGACTCATTGCCCTTACTCTTCTCCCTGGCCCTAATTATGCTTTCTACATTCAGGGACCCTGTGATGTAGTCAGAACATTGGAGATAAATGAGTCCTTCAAATATTGCCACGAAGCGCACACACACACACACACAGACACACTCACGCACACACACACACGCCTTCACACACACACACACACACACACACACGCACACACACACACGCCTTCACACACACACCTATATGGAAGGAGCTTGTTTCGTGGCATGGTCAGGAGGAATCAGAAGCCTCTAATTTTCATACACGATCACAGGGTCCTTAAGGGGGTGATGAAACATTTTGGGCACATTGGGGGTGTCTTAAAAATATACCCTGTGATTGTGTATGAGACTTGGTGGTGGCTTCTGATTCCTCCTGACTAGCCTATATGAAACGAAACAAGCTCATCATTCAATGTAGGTATAGAGGTATAGTGTTTCGTGGCAATATTTGAAGTACTCACTAACCTCCAATTTTTTTTTTTTTTTACTACATCACTGGGTCCCTTAATTAAAACATCATGGCCCTATATATAAAAATAAAAAGGTATGGAAAAGAGAAAATGGGAAATAGGGAAAAAAAATCATTAAAGACAAAATATATATTGCAATGTCCACCTCTATTCATTTCTCTATGCACAGTCGCGCTCAAAAGATTCGGTACACATTAAATTCAGGTGACTTATAAAGGGAACTAATAATTACCTCAAAATTTATTATAATTATTTTTTTTTAGAAGTATACAGCACGGAGGCTAATACATTACTACCTCTACTACTACTATTATTATTACTACTACTATTACTACTACTACTACTTTTATTACTACTATTACTACTACTATTTCCACTACTACTTTTATTACAACTACTACTAATACTACTACAACTACTACTATTACTACTACTACTACTATTTCCACATACTACTACTAGCACTACTACTATTTCCACTACTACTATTATTACAACTACTACTAATACTACTACAACTACTACTATTTCTACTATTACTACTATTACTATTCACACTCATACACACTGGCCCTAATCCTAATACTCTCACTAATAAATATACTTCCACCTCTCTTCTTTACTCAGTCACATACTAACTAGTCAGTCAGTCAGTCAGTATGTAGTCAGTCAGTCAGTATGTAGTCTGTTAGTCAGTATGTAGTCAGTCAGTCAGTCAGTATGTAGTCAGTCAGTCAGTCAGTATGTAGTCAGTCAGTCAGTCAGTATGTAGTCAGTCAGTCAGTCAGTATGTAGTCAGTATGTAGTCAGTCAGTCAGTCAGTCAGTCAGTATGTAGTCAGTCAGTCAGTCAGTCAGTATGTAGTCAGTCAGTCAGTCAGTCAGTATGTAGTCAGTCAGTCAGTCAGTCAGTATGTAGTCAGTCAGTCAGTCAGTATATATGTAGTCAGTATGTAGTCAGTCAGTTAGTATGTAGTCAGTCAGTCAGTCAGTCAGTATGTAGTCAGTCAGTCAGTCAGTCAGTATGTAGTCAGTCAGTCAGTATGTAGTCAGTCAGTCAGTCAGTATGTAGTCAGTCAGTCAGTCAGTCAGTCAGTCAGTCAGTCAGTCAGTCAGTCAGTATATATGTAGTCAGTATGTAGTCAGTCAGTCAGTATATATGTAGTCAGTATGTAGTCAGTCAGTCAGTATATATGTAGTCAGTATGTAGTCAGTCAGTCAGTCAGTGAGTAGCGCTGCCGTCCTACCAAACTCTCAACATTGAAAAGACAAACAACAGGGAAAATGGAAGAAAAAAGTAGTGCAATTATTTTTACCCTCGATAATAGAGAAGCTTGAAAGTGGTTGGAGGAACAGAGGTTATAACGTTACAAGTGTTTTTCCATCACATTACAGCTGTGAATTATATGTAAACATTCTTTAGGCTAAGTACTGGAAACAGAGAAGCTGGAAAGTGGATAAAGGAACAGAGGTTATAACGTTACAAGTGTTTTTCCATCACGTTACAGCAGTGAAATAAATATATGTAACCATTTCAAGGTTATAACGTTACAAATGCATTTTCATCACATTACAGCAGTGAAATAAATATATGTAACCATGGATTCTTTTAGGCTAAGCACTGAAATAATTCACTATACCAGAAGTTATCGGGTTGTGTTAGTGGTGGTCATTGGGTGAGGAGCGGGAAGAGGAGAGAGATCAGAGGCGGGGCCCGAGCACTGTTCGTATTCTGATTGGGTCCTGAGTTCCCCCTTGGAGTGTTGGGAGTGGCTCACAAACCCTCGCACACTCATAACTTAAACAAGATGGTGGATTGGCCAGACAGTCACATGATATATATACGTTACTGAGGTTACCTGTCCTAGGGACATGTGACAAGTGCCTCATCATCCCAAAACTCATTTTTCTCATATTAAGTTGAGTATAAACCATAAGCTCCTACAAGAAATATTATATTCAGTTTAAATGAGCTACGTTAAATCAATATACTGCAAGTCATTAGGTCTTAAGGGTTAAACTAAGGATACATGAACATCGCATTGGTTTTGTGGTTTTCGTTCCTGACTGTAAAGGTTGTTCGTCTCCACTGTCAGGGGTTCAAATCCTAGTAAGAGATAATATATATATATACATATATACAGTACATATTATATACTATTGTATGTGTGAAGTATTCCTTGATCCTGGATGACACGGAAACTTTACAGTACATACCTCTCTGTCCTTTGTGGTCAATCAAAGCAGTTCCCTCGTCTTGTCCAAGCGGTGAGATTAGTCCATATAGTCCACGTGGTCCAACCTCTGGGTGAGACGAGAGGTTGCATCGATTACATTACAATCAATAACACTGATGTCATGCTTGATGTATTTGTGTATCTCTTAATTTGTGGCATTATCACATCACATTTGCATCACTACTCTAATGATATTTTGTATGTATTTAGAGGTAAATTATATATATGTTTAACTCACTGTACTTGGAGTATTTATGTCCAAAATATTCGTCTCCAAATCTTTCTTCCACTCGAATCACCGTTACTTCAATTTCAATCAAACACGCTATATACTGTATGAGTATTTTACAGTATCCATCAAAAAAGAAAATTGCCAAACGTAAAAATTATTTCACCATGTTGTTAGGGGAGAGTACAGTGTTGGTAAATATGGAACTACTGATTCCTCCAAACTATTCCAATCAACAGCCACCTTTATTTTTGTTAATCGGGTCCCATTTCCTGGCATACTTTGGAGAAATCAAGGCACTCCAATATACCAAAAATATGCTATCCCGTTAAAATGACAGCGACCTCAACACACCACTGACTCACCGAGCTCAGACAACAACTAGCCTATCCCCTCTCCACAGCTTCCATGCACTGACTGCCCATCAAAACATTAGTTCGCCATGTACTTTTTTTTTTTTTAGTTCGAACTAAAGTTGTTTCAGTTATATTGTGTCTGGCTGAGGGAACGAACTTTATTTGCACCTTGACCATAATACAATATACAGTAGACGTGCCAGGCCCGGTATTCTCAAAACATCTCAGAGTTTGCACTTGTTAGTATGTCTACATTACTGACCTCACCATAGTGTCTCAGGATTAGCCTATTTCGAGGCAGTGGATGGTTTTATTATTCTATTACTATGAGCTTATATTATGATTTCGAAGCAGCGACGGATCGTAGTCATTGCCACGAATGAACGCTTACCAACAAAAAGTTAACTTAAGAATGAACTTTGTTATTGTCACTAAGGGACCTGGCCATGCACACTCCATTACACTGTTGGCAACTCTGGCCGAGATACAGTAACTTTGAACGACGAGTTGTGAGCTCCATTCGAAGCATTCAGTTTGAGAAGGAGAGATGGGAAGGGGAGGTTGGTGGAAGGGCGGGGGATGGCTTTGTGAGATGGGTAGGGGTCACTTGAGGAAGACATAGCAGCCTATTATATTAGTAGGGTGTGGCGACTTTGTAGTGTATAGTAGTCCTAATCCAGTTTCTACTCTACATTCCGGCGGCATTATTATCAACTGCAATGTACTGTACACTGACTCGACCCCTGGTTAAGTTAGGAGCACTGTCGAGGTAATACCAAAGAGGTAAAGAGGGAACACTCTGCTCGCTCCCGTTATTTTAGCGACGGTGGCGCCCCAAGTGAGAAGCGCGTAAAACTCGAGTTGTGGCGTCACTGGCATGGTTGATTGATTGATATTAGGCGCCGCAACAGCGAGGTCATATAGCGCCATCACTGGCATGGTGAACAGTTTTGTGCTGCGATATGGACTCTCTTCACTTTTAATGCTTTACCAGCAGAAGCACAGTACACTGCAGACTTTGTTGAAAAGATGGACCAATTATTCAACTGTTTTAATAGTGGATCTCGTACCAATGCTGCTAAAATATGACATGCATTTAGTGTAAATTCAGGTCACAAGGAATTTCTATCTGTCTGCTTGACAAGGTTCGCTAATACTAAATCATTGGGTCCTCGTAAACTGCCTTGTTTCCTTGGTTGGCAGATAAACATAAATTGTCTGATACAATTGTGGGATGAGCTACATTCAGAGTACAAGCTGTCTTACTTGCTATCCAATAGACTCAATCAGGATTGCTTGGAGAATTTATTTTCAGTATACCGTGGTAGTTGTACTGGTGGTAGTGGTAGTTGTAGTGGTGGTTGTACTGGTGGTAGTTGTGCTTGTTGTGATTGTACTGGTGGTAGTGGTAGTTGTATAGTGGTGGTTGTCGTGCTTGTTGTGGTAGTACTGGTGGTAGTGGTAGTTGTAGTGGTGGCTTTACTGGTGGTAGTTGTGCTTGTTGTGGTTGTACTGGTGGTAGTGGTAGTTGTAGTGGTGGTTGTGGTTGTACTGGTAGTAGTTGTGCTTGTTGTGGATGTGGTGGTTGTACTTGTGGTAGTTGTGCTTGTTGTGGTAGTACTGGTGGTAGTGGTAGTTGTACTAGTGGTTGTCGCGCTTGTACTGGTGGTAGTGGTAGTTGTGCTTGATGTGGATGTGGTGGTTGTACTGGTGGTAGTTGTGCTTGTTGTGGTAGTACTGGTGGTAGTGGTAGTTGTAGTGGTGGTATAGTTATGAGACTGCCATAGGCCTATCTGAATGACAGTGGATTTGATGTGTTTGTGTGTGTGTGTGTGTGTGTGAGTGTGCCGAACATTACGGTGGGTTAGAGAATAAAGTAATTGTATAAATTGGGACTTTTTAATAGCCTTTTACGCCATGTAAAGACACTGGGGAAGTATTCTTGGACTCCTCAGAATATGGTGTAACACAGTACAGCAGTAGGGACGTGAGCGTGTCAAATGTCAGTGACGAGTTAAAATGTAGGCTACTTTAAAAAAAACATCTGGAAATTACTAAGGAAGCGCTGCAGGTAAGTACATCGATATATGTATGTGCATTATGTAAATTGAAATGTATTTTTCCAAGCTTTATAAGCGATAACAACAAGACAAGTAGCATTGGTTTAGACGTGTAGGTTACCGTGCTTGCCGTCTGGCGGCGCCACTGTTCCCACTGTTACATTCTCCCCATAGGGGCGGTCATGAGTGTCCCCTCTTTACCTTCCATACTCTTTAGTAATATTACCTAGACCGTGGTTAGATGAAGCATACCATGTTGTATATACGAGTTGGTAAAGGCAATGAAACTATTTTTAAGGATATCCTATGGTTTGTTTTATGGCTACAGCCCAAGCGTCATTATGAGCATTATTGACGAGTACCCCAACAACCAAGGTTCAAGTCAGTATACAGGCGAACCAGAGGTGACGAATATATGCCCCTCTGGTCGGGAGCTGACTCTGATAGTTTAGGCGCAACAAGAACTATTGGGTGACCCATTCAAGTAAGGGAATGGTAGGCTACACATTTCAATCATTAGAGAGCCTTAAATCCTCCAGAGTATATGCCAGGAAACAGGACCAGATAAGCAAAAATACTGGTTGCCTGTTGCTTGAAATAGTTTGGAGGAATCAGTTACTTCACGTTTGCCAACACTGTACTACTCCCTTGTATAGGTTGCTTTGATCAGGGTTTCAGACTATGCTAGCATTGACATGTCTCGCTATGAATATCAAATGTTAGCAATATTTACATAATTTTAAGTATTCATCATCAACAACAAAATCAAGGTCAGTTACATACAGTCCAGCCAAGCACTCAGTCCATACCAGACAAATGCCATCACATCCGTTTTACCCGAGCCCATAATCCCATTCCACATACATACCAGCTACACAACACCAACCTCAACACAGTTACTTCCCACAAATACTTGGGCATCCACATCTCAGCTGACATGAGGTGGAACACACACATAGGTAGCATCAGGGCCAAAGCTAGTAGGGTCCTGGGGTTCTTGCGCAGGAAACTCAGCAGGTGTAACAGACATCAAAATTATTGCTTATAATACATTCGTTCGACCACACTTAGAGTATTGCGACACTGTCTGGGACCCACACACTAACAATAATATCAGCAAATTAGAGTCTATACAAAATAAAACTGCAAGATGGGCCAGACGTGATTACAGACACACTATATCAGTCACAACTAGACCCATTAGCAACACGGACAGATACACAGACAACAGATGATATACAAAATCACAAACAAGTTAATTGACATAAACAAAGACACATATCTACACCTTACAAGTATACGATCCACTAGAGGCAGCCACAACTTAAAATACCATACATACCAGACAAGCACTGATATATTTAGGCACTCATTCTTTCCCCGCAGCATCCAAGAGTGGAATCTTCTCCCATCTCACGTAGTTAATAGCTCCACTCTTGACACGTTTAGAAATAGGATCACCAATCATTACCTCCCCAATCCTAATCCTCAACCCGTAGTCCCTGACCCAATCCACCCTTATCCTAACCCCCTTCCTAATCCTCCCCTGGATCCTTAAATCCCCCACACAACCCCCTCATATTATGCTGCCCATGAGCGGCCCTCTGCGGGACCCACAACTTGAACTTGAACATACAAGCATAGAGAAGTATAAGGGCAAGGACACACCCCTGCCTAACTCCAATATAAGAATTAGAAAGAATTCAGAGATCTTACCACCACATTTGATTACATTCATGGTGTCTGAATACTACCATGGCCATCAAACCAATATAATTCTCGCAGGAGATAAGCCCTATATAGTCCTGATCTCTTGATGCACTGAAACAAACACCATCTTGAGACTGACATGGGTTGCAAGTATTCCCTGCTGATACTGTAATAGTCAATGTTCGAGAAGGGCCGGAAATTATACAGGATATGATTCTCTTTTAACTTTTTGGGTGTAATACCTGATTGCTCGGGGTCCGTATAGGCTTCAAAATATTATAGTTCACCATTCACCAAGCTATATTTTTGTTCATAAACGTTTATTCGTGGCAAGGACTAGAACCCAGCTGCACTCCTCTGAAATCACAATATCGTCTTGTACAGTTGCGAGCAGATGACTCGAAACCACCTCGTCCACCTAGATACTGTTGTTGTATCAATGATAGCTAGGAGATGGACCAAAATTCAGTCATCTACTAGGGCGAAACAAATCCAATGATAATTTGTCAATATAACAGGTCCTGTGTCTCAGGCTGACAAGGCTTGGAGGGAGGCATCACTGAAATTTGTAATAATATTATATTTATAGGTTGCAGGGAAGCTGATACCTCCACGAAGACATATCTCTTGAAAACTGGTAAAGGATTTTTTTTGTTCACGACAATTGACACAACAATAATGTTCCATATTAAATGTTCAGGTATAGTGTCGAAATAAATAGAGGAAATCAACGTATACAAGGTCAAGAAGATTAGGAGGTACCGTTGTAAAAGTGAAACCACATAAAAATCATCGTCAACTCATCAACATTCTTGGGAAAAATGAGGTATGCAAGAAGTAGAGAGGAATAGTTATGCGTGGTACTGTTTTTTTTTCTGATTTCTATTTACAGGAGCTGCCGATACAAAGGCCAACCTTCGGTTCCTGTGACAGCAACAGCAAGAGCAACAACAACAACAACGACAACAAGTTTGGTGCCGTTGAAAAGTCCATAACAACATCTGGGATTTCTGAAGTCAATTTCCTTACGGTATCTTATTTAATGCACATCTAAGGAGTTTTCTTAGCTGTTTTCTAAGTATCAAACCCATAATTAACTTAGTCAAGGTACGTCAAATATCCTTAAATATCCTCAAATAATTAGCGTCAATATCCAGTCATCTATTTGTAATTTTATTATATTAATTACCGGTAATTGAAGTGTTTATTGCCTTGCCAGCATCTCTATTGTATTTTGATTAACATTTTTTTCATTTGAAGGTGATATAGATCTAATGGTGTGCTTGTGTATGTCTTCAAGAACAGAAATATTGTAAGTTAGTTAGCTGTGGACAAAGCATCATTATTTCGTAATATTACAACCTGATTAGACTAATAGTAATTCCAGTAGTTATGGAGACTAATATTAATAATAGTAATATAGTAATAGTAATTCTGTTAGTCATGGAGACTAATAATAATAGTAATTCTGTTAGTTATGGAGACTAATAGTAATAATAATGGTAAATATTGAAAGAATTACCGTTATTGCATATGGTTTTTCTACCTTCATAACCCACTAATTTAGACCATTCTAAGACTATTTTCTTCTATGGCATTTCCTCCGCAAATGCCCCATTTCCAAGATATTCAAATGGGGCATTCTGAAATTAGCCTGACCTAACCTAACCTAACCTAGACCGCATCAGACTACCGGGACCTAACGTGGGCAAACTACCGGGACCTAACCTGGGCAAACTACCGGGAAATAATCGTGATAAAGTACAATAAATGACTGGGGCAAAATACTGGGACCCAGCCGGATCTGGCAACACTGCTGCAAAACGGTAATTCTTTCAATAAATACCCTATTTTCTTCGATGGCATTTCCTCCACAAATTCCCCATTTCCAAGATAGGGCATTTTGAAATTAGCCTAACCTAACCTAACCTAATCTAATCTAGACCGCATCAGACTACCGGGACCTAACCTGGGCAAACTACCGGGAAATAACGTTGGTAAAGTACAGGAAATGACCGGGGCAAAATACTGGGACCTGGCAACACTGCTACAAAACGGTAATTCTTTCAATGAATACCATAGTAATTCCAGTATTTATGGAGACTAATAACAATAGTAATTCTGGTAGTTCGGTTTGGAGACTAATAGTAATTCCAGTAGTTATGGAGACTAAATTCATAATCATTTTTTGGATATCATTATATAGTTTATAGGTACGGTACTGTACTGTATATAATAACTTAATACCTTCTAAGATAGCCAAGGTCCAAGTTAGGTTAGTTTAGGTTACATTGTCTGGAGACAAGTAACCATTACCACCTCCTCTTATTACTAAATATTGATAATAATACCTTTACAGTATAGACCTGCAAAAAGAAAAATCAACATAAAATTGGAGACAGAGTTCTGGTAGGCTTTACCAATAATTCTTCATAATATTTGTATTCTGTATTGACTAAAATAATTTTTTCACAGGATATTATAATATACCGTACCATTTCATTAACATTTCTGTGATGTATGTATAAGTGAGTAACTGTAAGGCAAAGTTTAGTTAGGCTACAGGTATGGTAAATACAACAGACTGTTCTGGGGTAATATTGATAAAGGACCATCCTCAGCTGTATTTATCTGTGGACCTGAGCTGCTGCACCAACAAACCTGACTTAACCTAACTGAGTCTGGGATGGGAGAATTTCCAATATTAACCTTGAATTCTTTTATGATTCCAGTGACTGGAGCTACAATTCTGTTTCTGTGATGTGCTTTATCATTTCTGGGGGGGGGGGGGATAAAGTGTCTTACAATTAGGACTATGGTCTTAATCTGTTTCATCTGATTAGCATTTAAAAAAGTTTCATAACGAGTCCACTTGATAAGAGTTCTGGTTAAACTAAGTAACTCATAATTCAAAGTGCAGTGTATCTTACAATTTTGTCATTAGATATAGTGGAAGGTTTAGTGACGTTATTAACCTACAGTACCGTAACACAGCAAGGAAGGAAACAATATTTCTCTTACTGTTATGATATTACAGGTACGGTATATGTTAATTCCTAAATCTTTGGTATACAGTATTACTTAAAATTCTAAATAGAACAATTAAATTAAGGTGAACTGATAGTCCAGTCGGCGGTAAAAGTCATGTCGCCTCACTCGGCACTTCTTAAACAATAACGTAAATGTTAATCATCAAATAAACACATTCACCATACAGAAATACAATCTCCAGAGAATAAATTGATATATTTCTCTGTTTTTTTCAGTTGACGAGCCCGTGAAGCTTGTATGTCCATACTTACTTCATGACTTGGCAGTTGTGGCTACAGGACATTTGCCGCCGACTGTACAATAATTAGATTTGCAACGTATCTTCCCATATATTACTGGACATACTATCAGTGACAACATTTTATGTAGCACCACTGCATCTACCCAGCTGATCTACAGTCACATGTTTAGGGAGGGGGATGGGATTATCACTTATATCAGTCAATAAAATGCATTATTGTGTGCATGCTTGTTTTTTGTGCCACAAAATGCATATTTAAGGGAAATTTGACTATGTTCAAGATTAATGGATTTTGTCCAAAACTATATAACAGTATATAAAAACAAAACTGCAACTTCACACACATAGAATTTAATTTCTTATCAACCTCATAACCATGTATCAATATAATATGACAACTTTATATTTGGTTAGCTTCTTACTTCCACTGTTGACAATTACTGTATTAAGTTTCATCATTACGCATTATTATGTGTATGCAGTACTTTACTGTATATCGTTATGATTACCAACTCGAGCTGATGTACTTTACCAAGCCTAACCTACTGGGGCAATTTTATGTGCAGAATATAAACGTGTAAATGGAATCCTGGGTTCTATAATTTTATTGCATAATTGAAAATGCTTTCAGTAGGACGTGTTCAGGAACCTAACTATGTTGACTAGATAGGACTACCTATACCGTATATATTCCTTAAATTACAAATATGAAATAAATTGCTTTCTATGTTAGTGGTGTAAATATTCTGAGAATGTTTTCCATAGTAATCTTAATATAGAAATGGAAAATGATACCGAGAAATTTCCTATTTTGTACATTATAATATAACTCCTTACTTTTTTATTTTGTTAAAATTCCCGGGGCACGTTGTTGCATTTGACTGTATTTCAAGTTATTTTTTATACCAATAGTTACCGGTACATTTATTTTTTAAGGATATCACCCCCGAGTTTACTGTTTTGTATTTCTTGATGTTTTGAATTTTTCTATTTTTTTTTCTGTTGTATTTGTCCAAAACTTAAAAAACGGTACTGTACCATATGCTTTAGTAGCAAACCACTGATATTTGCAACTAAATCATCCAACCAACATTTTTACCCTTGTATAGATGGATAGGGCAAGAAAATTTATAGTTATGCAATCTGTTTCCAGATGACTGTGGGATCTGATGCCTGCTCTGACCTCACTCCTTTATTTAAATCATGTGTGAAGACCATCAGAACCCGCAACAAAGCCATTGGGGTAACACTGCCCCAGACCAAAATATTTCCCAGCACCCCAACACCCTTCTCCCTGTTCAACTCCAGAGCAAAGGATACAATGAGCAATATTGTCATTATCCGTAGTCTGCTAAAAGACCACAAGAAAAAATATTTGGAGGATCAAGAGCAGTCAATGTCAGATGATGAACGTCGATACATGGATAAGGTTTGAATTTTCTTATGTGTTTGTAGGTAGTCTAATTGAGTTACATAACCCTACCTGGAGCAATAATACTACACTGAGTCCTTTTATTTTATGGTTATGCATGTGGAACACAGCTATAATAACACCAGAACAAATAAATTCAACCGATCACTATTTTTCTCTATAAGACAGTCAACTGGCTAATGTGCATACAGTATTTGAAGCCATTCATTCTTAAACTACTGTACCCAAGATTTCTACTTGGTTAAATAATACCTTATGTAATGTAGTTTTTCATAGTATAATTTGAAAGACAACACTGGTAAGAAAAGGGTTATATAATATATACCTTTTACCCCTTAGAGAGAATGATGAAAGTGTGTGGATTGAAATGATGATCTGGTACAAAAAGGCAAAATTATCACTCAAAGAATTAGCATTTACTTATTGTCAGTATCCATAACAGTAAGCAGACCAGATTGTTTTAAAAGGTTAATGCACTTCTCTGACATTATTTAGTATTTATCCTTCACACATTATAATAATTAAGGTGAAGAGTTTGACTTCCTATTAATAATGGGTATGGATGAGAACAGTGCAACTGTATTTACACTATTATTTGAGCTAGTTTGCTTCGTTACTTGTTAGCTATCTATAAAAGGGATTAATTAAATAATCAATTAAACTTTACTAACACAAGACTATCTTTACAGGTTGTAAACAGCAATTTGCGTATTATTGAAGACAACCTTCGAGCCCCAGATTCTGAACTTGTAGGTGACCAGCCGGGCTCTGGAGATGCAAGTGAATACAAAAAGGTCATAATGTCTATACTGAAAATAAATTTCCAGCAAGTTAATAATACTTTCAAACAGTTGAAGGAGCTGAGAAAAAAGAAGCAGAAGGAAAAGGTATTCTTTATCTTTATATCAAAATCTTTTTGTGCACTGATTAATGTATTGCATTACTTACCTACAGGTGGTATGATATTACTTGAACACCAAAATATATATCAATTGATATTATTCTATCCCATCTTTCTGAAGCAATGGCTAATTTTTCAAGCTTGTGTTTTACATGTTGTATGGAAGTATTAGATTGATTTGAGGATGAAAGAAGGCCACCCTAAGCCTAGATGAATGTAGGATAAGGGAAAAAGTTATATAGAGATGGAATAGTAACTCTGAAGGAAATAAAAGGAAAGAAGGGAGAATTGAATACTGTACTGTAATTGAAAGGGAGTGGCTGGTGCCGAAGGACCACTAGCTTACATTCAAACCTTGTAAGTCACAGAAAAAGTGCAAATTCCTGCATTAAATCTATGAAGACAATTGTAATCTGTACACCTTTTCCATATATAATACATATAACAAGTAATAGAGGAGCATAAAGTCAAGCAACACTGCTTATTGCCTTTCATATCTGCATTTTTTCTTCTTCCTTTTGTTTTTCTCTTCTCTTTTCATGAGTAAGAACAGCAATTGTCAGTGTGTCAGGTACTAAGTAAAGATTCTTTCCCCAAAGGACAGATTGACAAGACTGCAGCTTCCTGGTGATATCAAGAAAAGACTGAGCAGTGTCACCAAAGGCCCAGACACTTCACCTACTCTTGCAGAGCTGAGCAAG
Source organism: Petrolisthes cinctipes (assembly GCA_033782935.1). Lineage (NCBI taxonomy): Eukaryota > Metazoa > Arthropoda > Malacostraca > Decapoda > Porcellanidae > Petrolisthes > Petrolisthes cinctipes. The sequence goes on from JAWQEG010006249.1 coordinate 13,510, forward strand.
AGAGGAGTAAGTCAAGATTCCCAAGGAACACATTCAGGTTAGACATTATGAACCAGTTGACCGTAGGCAGCTGTAGTGACATCAATCAGTTTTTTGGCTTTATATATTTAAAATTTGTCCTAGTTACTGCTGGCTTATCAGTATTTTTATAAATGTTTGTATCATACTTTCTGAAAATACAAGAATGGTACCTTGATAGAAATACAGTATGGAAGAAAATTTGGAAAGGTAGTTGGTAGAAGAGTTAAAGAGAATTCTACGAGAGAAAGTATGGTTAGTCTTTTGGTGGATATGGGACAAAGAGTATTGATTCCATCTGTTATATTTGGTAGTTTGGGAGTAAATGAATGAAAAAACAACTTGGCAACAGCCTACTGGACCAATTCCCTCATTAAGCAGGAGGAAGCATATTATCATTGCAACAAGAAGAGAGGAAAAACAGCCAGCACAGAAAAAAAAAAAGGGACAGTTAAAGAGTCAAGAAAAACTGGTTCAGGACCAATTCTTTAAAGTATTGCCTACATCTCTGTAGACAACACCCCTTGGGCTATGAGGATGTAGTTTGGTAGTGAGACTTGGGTGAACAGTGAAGGGGATGTGGCACAAACACAGGTTATAGAGATAAATTAGTGCTGTGCCAATCCAGTCAAGAGATATTGACTGATTAACTGATATTGGTGATTTTGATAATACTTCCTGTAGATAGAGTTTATTGTCCATTAATATTTACAGACTCATGGAACCAGTCAACAGAGAGTCAGGGAACAGATCAGACCTGTTCTGGCCAGCAGATTGAGAGCAGTGAGGGCCAGAACTTTGACAATACATTGGAGGCCAACAACACCTCAGATAATGAGAGAGAATCTGCCTCCTCATACTTAGATGATGGGATGGATAGTATGCTTGATGAGATAAGCGGAGAGGAAAGACAAATGCTGGAGGAGGAGAATGATCACCTATACAAAGAACTCATGTCTAATCGAGAAGAAGTGCGGCAGATTACCAGACAGGTTTGTTGCTCGGGTCTTTTGTGTGTCTCGAATGATAGACCAGGGTTTGAATATTTTTATGGTCCTTGTTTGTTTAGTGGAATACTCACAGAGACCAAACCTGAAATGTTAAAGGAAGTGCACTATTCTCCTGGAAAGACCTCACTCCATTGTCTCAACACTTCCTCCATCCTTTCATTTCCCATTATACCCTTCATGTTGTGATTCAGTGTCTATTCCTTGGTTAACATTGTCTATTCCTTACTCTTGTTACTCTTGTCCAGGTATATATCTACCTTCTGTGATTAGATTATAAAGGGTAAGAAAAAAGACTGTGTTAAGCCAGGCCAGAAAGACATTGTATCACCACAAGCCACAAGGGAGAAAAAATCAGAGAGGAGGGACAACAAAGACAATTGAAATGTGTGGAACAGCAGAGAAAGGAACAGGAATGGCTCCAGTCCTAAAGGGCATTAAGACCCTTAAAATATTGCCCACATCCTACAGGGAAAAGGTTCTACAAGTACAGTACATCATTTGATCTTTATGTGGAAGGGAATAATATAGCTTACATCATGACAGTACTATTAATATTGATCTAGGCCACTTTTCTTATTATATCATCCACAATTTCGTTGTCTGATACAAACTCATATACAGTAATCACATTTATTGTACTCAGCACTTAATTTGTCTTTTGATTTAATTTTAACTTTTGAGTTACGGTAATTTTAAATTTCATAAGATAGAAATCAATTATATTTTTGATGTTGAAAGGAATTATGTTTGTACAGTACCTGGTGATGTATTTATCAGCTTGAATAGAGTATGATAACAAATTGAAATTATCTTAACTAAGAAAAATTACTTTGTCTTTTCTAACTCTGTATGCCTACAATCAAACTGTATGCTCAGTAATAAATGCTACAGACTTCAGTCTATATCATATAGTAAACCTCCAATGATGAAATGTTTTTTAACTACATTATTTTTTAGGTTGTTGAATTGGGACATTGGCAAGATGTGTTAACAGAAAATGTTGATCTCCAAGCACACCAGATAGAAGATATTCATGAGACCCTCATAGCATCAACAGAACACATCCGTGAAGGCAATGAACAAGTTAGTATTATGAAGAGGTTTTCAAAATGCTTTGTGGAATTGAAAATATTGATCATCAGCTCAAATTTAACTTAAATACCATCACAATAAATATGCTTAGTGTAATCCTGTATGCTATGTTTTTTATCAAAAGTATTGTCAATATACTGTAATGATGATTATGTGGTTTAGATGGCTTAGGCATGTGAAGAGACTGGAGGAGAACAGGAGGGTAATGAATATGTAAGTTAAGGGAAGGGTACAGAATGGAAGGCCAGAGGATATGAAATGAAGTGCTTTAAAAGGTCCTAATATTGTAGTAAGAAAAGTTTTCTCAGTGAATGCCATCAGTAAGTACGGTAATAAAACGTACAGGCTGAAACGTACTTGCACAGAAAACGAACCCACCAAAAAACACAACCGTTGAATATATGACATTTGTTTATTCATTTTATAATCAATGCTTGGAATACTTTTGTGACTTATGATTACATATATTGCTATTTCTGATGTCATTCAGTACTGTAACCAAAGAACTGAGAATTATAATAATGAGAAATATTGATGTTTGGCCTCTTGTCTCTCAGTACAGTATAAGTCTATCATTTAAGGTTGTTATGATCTTAAATCTATTGAATTCATTAGCTAGTTTACATATAATAATAATTGTAGCCCAACAAATAATTAAACATGTGTTACTTTTTTTATTTTTTAAGGTACGAGAAGCAATGCGAAAGGATGCTGGATTTCGAGTTTGGATCCTGTTCTTCCTCATCGTTCTCTCCTGCACCATCCTCTTCCTGGATTGGTACAATGCATGAAGTCATAAGAATTTATTCAACTTTAGCACAAGATGCACTCTCCCATGACTTTCATTGAATTTACTTGTTTTACATTTTGTGGAGTCTATTAGGAACTTTAATACTTGATTATTTTTGAAATACAAAAACTACCCATTTTAGTTTGGCACACTCATTCTACTTTCTCTCCAAAATCATTCTTCAACTGATATTTTTTGAGTTGTCATTATTGCTTTGTATTTTATATGGTGGTACAGGGTATGTGCAAAAATTCCTCATATTGGCAGCTATAAAATATCAGAGAAAACATTGATATACACATAAGTACCGTATTAAAGTGGTACTTAAAAGGGGCTTCCCTATCCTTCTTAAGGGGGCTATTCACTCCTTGCCCTGGGAAGAACCCCATGATAGGGATGGTGTAGCATAGTGTACTGTGTTGTATAGAGAAATAGGTATTCTTGGGGTGTGTTGTGTAACTAATGCTGTCTTGATACACAAACTGAAAGATATAGAAAGAAATATTGCCAGTAAATATTATACCAAACAATAATGTATGCAAACCACTTGAGAGGCAAATCATGCAGGCAGTAGATTATAATATATTGTTATGTAATGGAGAAATGTACCCAAAATGAGTGTGTCAAGGTTCTTGATTTGAAGAGAATATATAGTCTTGTACTTCAGTCTTTCAAAACTTCATTCAACCAGACTTTGTTGAATTTACCATCGTATGTAAGAATATTGGTGGTGTTTACTATGGTGTGTTACCAGGTACCAGTACAATGACTCCATAAACACATCACAGAGCCATCGTACTGGTACCACACCATCGTATACTCCACCAATGTTCTTGCATATGGCCAATTATCTGACCAATTATCCTATATGACCTGGTACAGTTGCCTGACCAAGTTCGTGAAGTTCTGACTGTGTTTTTTTTTCCATTTACAAGGAAGACATTTAATGTAATGTTGTCACAGTTATATGAGTGTTGATTATATTACAAATATTGAATATAGTATTATATGACATTATACTTCACATTATTCCCAGATCTGTGACCCTACCCTATATATATGTCAGGCCTTAACAAACTTCATCAGGGAACCGTACTGAATTGTTGAACCATATAAGAAATTTTACAGTGTAAAATATAAGAGGAAATACTAAATAAACTGTTATTAATCTCAGTCGTCTTTGCTCTTATGTGAAGTGGTTCCTTATAAAGTTAAGTACGATATTAAACTGGAATGTGGCTAAGTGTAGTGAAATCTTCAAAATTTCCCCCAAAGATGAATGGGGAATAGACTGAGAGGGAATACTGTAGATGGGGCCAGGCCATGAAAAATATAAATACTGTATTTTGTGAAGATGGGCTTGATATACCTTAACCTGATCACCTCAAAAGACAAACATAGAAAAGACAAATTCTTACATGAAGTAAGTCACCATCAACATATTCTTCAAACTAACTGATTTAAATAAAGATTAACTGATATTTATGGTGGCTAGTTTCCAACATATTAACACATCAAAAGATTTCATATTTTGTAATGCAGCAATTTGTCTTCCAGGTGTTGAGAATTATTACAAGTACCCATGCCAAATGAAGCTATCTCGTATAACCTTCCCCCTCCTCAATTAATGATAATATAAGTCTATCACATATAACTTTACCCTCTCCTTAATATACCTACCAAATAAGGCTACCACATCAAAGTTTACCCCTTCCTGAATATACCAACCAAATAAGACAATCACATATAACTTTCCCCGTTGCTCAATTAATGATCAAATAAGGCTATCACATAGAACTTTATCCCCCCCTTAATATATCTACCAAAATAAGACTTATCACATCAGTATAACCTTGCCCACTCCTTAATATATATACCTACCAAATAAGGCTATCACATCAAACTTTACCCCTTCCTCCACAACGTGATATTAAACGTCTTGGCTAATCACAAACACCGATAATCTATAATCAGATGACCGAGATACTTGAACCCTAGCTAGCTCGTACCAGCTTGTTCTTGGTGGTGGTGACCTGTGGCCTGCTGCCCTGAGCATTTCCTTGGCTGTAATATCTCTCTCTAGTGTTTCCCAATAGCCTATCACTTCTCTCCCTCTTCCTCCTCCTCTTCTTTCCTTGGCTGTAATCTATCTCTCTCTCCCTCTCTCTCTCTCTCTACTGTTTCCCAATAGCCTATCACTTCTCTCCCTCTTCCTCCTCCTTTTCTTTCCTTGGCTGTAATCTCTCTATAGTGTTTCCCAATATCACTCTCTCCCTCTCCCTCCTCCTTTTCATTCGTTCTTCTTTCTTAATTTATTCTTCCATCATTCTTCCTTTTTCTTTCCTTGGCTGTAATCTCTGTTTCCCAATATTACTTTTCTTCCTCTTCCTCCTCCTTTTCCTTCATTCTTTCTTCTTCCTCTGGTAACGTATTTCCTTTAATTGATTTACCTTAGAAATGTAGTTTTCTCTAATTTAGCTTTTATAGAAAACGACATCTCCCATGAAAATAAAGATTTAAAGGCGCTTACCAAGACCGCCTCCTTCCTATCATTTTAAAATCTTAAATAAAACAGCAACTGTTGTTTTTGTTTATTTTGGGGGGGATGAGAATTAACACGGTCTGTGAGGGGTATGGCGACAAATGGTATTTTTCCGTCTGCAATAATTCCATTACTAGGAGAATAGGTAAACTTTTTACAATTTAGGACCAATAAATACCTATTACTACTACTACTATCCCACGGGCATTTTGCACATATTTCACACTGTTGATAAGCTCTTCAACAACATGAACGTAGAAAGAAGTAAGTGAGTAACAATATCGTGTGAAATGACGAAACTGTTAAGGAAAGAGCTAGTAATCTAATAAGTCCAGTATCTGGAGTACAGTAGGTAGGCGAGTGAAGACACACACTTATAACCTTTAAGATAACAATTACGACATTAATCAGTAGCTAACTGCAGCAAATGACCTACACACAAAGAGTCTATTATAAACATATTCTGTTTTTTTCTTCAATAAATGATAATATTCGTATCCGATATCACCACCTGGTATTCAATTAGGCGTGTGTGTGTGGCGAAAGTCAATCAAATAATCACAGTCATTATTTGAGTTAATTAAACATATATAGTGAGTATAATTTTATCACCAGCACGAGAAGAATGAGAGGATGAATCGACCACATGTATAATTCTGATGAAGAGTAGGCAAGGTTATCTTTATCGTTATTGAATTTTCTGTAAATCAAACAAGGACAATCTTTTAATGTACCAATCTCTCCAAGTTGATAGAGAGATATAGGTAACCCCGGCTACCACACACACACACACACACACATGACCAATGGAGAGAAAAGTGCCCTATCCAACAATAATGGTATAAGGCGCATCTGATGACAACAAGTAATCCAGGACGTCAATAGATAGGCCTAGGTCTATATCCAAATAAAAACAATAAAAATGGTTTAAAACACTTAATTGGCCAGATGGACTGTTCCTGATAGTGTTCTTTTGTTATGTGTTCTTAGTGTTGCTGCAGATAAGACAAACACTTCGTAAGCCCAGGATACACAGCTTTATATGATGACAATTTTTTATCTGATTACGCAATATAGGTAAGGAGATCTACTGATAACGAAAGAGAGATAAAAGACTTGATTATTTTATGTGTTTGGTGTTTCAGGTTTCCGTTCAACAGTAACGACATAGAGAACGATGGAGGTGTGGCGGGTGGTGGTGGTGGTGGCTACATTGGTGACGGTGACTACGGCGGAGACGGAGACGCTGAAGGGGACGACGCTATGGACCGACTCGGAGGCCTTCAAGCTGGAGATGGAAAACTGGTTCAATGGCTCACCAGAATGGATGTTAAAGAACCTTCCACTGGAGATGCTGGATGGTGGTGGTGATGATGACAGTCGAAGTATCTCCTCGCTGTGAGTGTCAAGGGATCCATTCATCCATTTAGCTATCTATCCAGTCCATACAACTTTCACCAACGCGTAAACATTGCAACAACTTGACAACAATATTCTTGCTATGTGGACGTCGATGGCTCAGTGGTAGAGTACAGGTACTAGTTGGTGCTGGCCAGAAGTAGGTGACATGGTTCGCGCCCCGACTTGAGACATCGAGGTGCATAGATTTGGTGGTGCATATATATAACTGTAATCTTATAGCAAGTGTTTGAGGCTTGTATATCTTGCTGCATTATAACTCTGAGACGATGGGAGGGAGTATCCGGTGACATTATTATTATTATTTCGTCTGGTGTTAGTCCAAGCAAGTTACACAAGACTTACTTAATCCTTTGCTTGTGGGTTAAGTGCGATGGATAAAATTCAGCATCTTCATTAATTTCAGGACGACTTCAATCCAATAGAAAAAAATAAAAAATAAAAATAATAATAATAATAATAGGAGGCTTCTGATTCTTCCGGACTGTGCCACGAAACACGCTCCTGCCATATAGATGACGTTTCGTGGCAATATTTGAAGGACTCATTTACCTCCGATTTTCTGACTACATCACATGGTCCATAAGGGCTAATTAAGCATTTTATTCCTTTATAGGCACATTACAGCTTGCCAAAGAGAATGAGTTTATATAATCTCCTTACCTTCCTTGTTCATCTTCCTCTCTCACTTACTCTATTTCCTTTTTATCTTTACTCCTTCTACCTTGAGTTTACTCTCACTCACACTGTTTCCTTCTTTTCTCTTTCTCCCTCTATACCTCTCCCCTACTCTTTTTCACTCACACTGTTTCTTTTATTTTATTTTCTCCCTCTACCTCTCCCTAATCTCTTTCTCTCTTTCACTTTGTTCTTCCTCCCTTCCTCTCTTTTATTCAATCGGTATCCCTATTTTTCTCTTCTCCCTCTACTTCCCCTCCTCTCCCTTTCTTTCCCAGTGAGTGGCGTGACGTCCAAGGAGCGTACCTGCCTTCCACTGACCCAGACATTGTTTACAACCAACAGTGTCGCCAGGATGTTAACACGTTTTTAAGTATCATGGAAAACCCAGAACTCCTCAATGTTTCAAACGAGGACGTCTTCTGGCTGCTCTTTAGTGAGTTGCAAACCATCGTTGTTGTTTTTGTTTTTTCTTCTTTCTCTATAATGGTTGCCTGCTGCTTAGAATTATTAATTTTAAAGGAGAAATTAAATGCTCCAGGTTTACTAACTACCAATACAATATTCTATACCACCCCCATAAATAAATATAGACGACCCCATGGATGGAAGTGAATGGCATGGTCCCAATTTAGTGCCTGAATTGAAAGAGTTGACACAATATGAACATTATACTATAACCCTCAGCTCATAATTTTAGTATACCCTCCAAGATCACAAATTAAGCTCACAGGAACAAACACCCTCAATCCTCAATTCCTTATGAGACAATAATAACAAACAACGAAACTGGTGAGAGACTTTAGTACACCCTCCTCATGTGCTTGTGTTGGCCATACAGTGCCAGACTCGTGGGGGAAGCTGCCTGATGGTATCCTCTACGGGAACATCAGGCCCTGGGGTGTGATGGAGGAGTGTACAATCATTGACGTCAACATCAGTCTACCATTCGGAAATAATTTAAGCTTCGAGTCGCGCTTCCAGGGTCGTTACTGTCTCGTCACCTACAAGTAAGTCAGAACAACAGAATGGCAAGTGTGAATTATAATATCCACTACTGATAACTCGACTGAATGAATGGTTAATTAAGGAACCCTGTCAAATAAACTATATGCATTAACTCGACCCAAAGGTTAATCAAATTAGAATATTTACTAATTAGCCTGAATGAATGGTTAATTAAGAAACTTATTATGCCTCGTGACTGTACATTCGCAATCCAAAATTTATATCCAGGTCTTGTTGAAGTTTCGAATTATTTGACATACTTGTGAACCAATTACAACGCTTATCCTGTTTCATATTTACTTGAGCTTGTTTAGTAATAGATCAGGCTATTCGAAGCATGCAAGCCTGGATACATATTTTGGATTGCGAGTGTACGGTTGGCCACAGGAATTCTTTCACAGGCTATATGGAAAGAGAGGTAATTATTCTGGAAGTACTGCATTAAATAGTCTGCCAAGTGACTCGGTGATTGCAAAACAACAAACCAAATACTAATGTTGTATTGCAGTTACATAGTCTTACAATTTCTGCATGTTGTCAACTCTTGAAAACTCTTGTGGTGACCAACAGTACAATTAATTCGACAGAAGACAAGGTGAGGAGCAGTTCCAAATCCCCAATACTGACCACTTAACAAGGATGGGCCTCGGGGTTGGAGTGTTACCATACGTGTCTTACGGTACTTGTATGCCTTCCACTTGTACAGCCGAGGACCTCCAAGTGAGTATACAGTACTTTACAGTGATTATGTGCATGTATCGTCCTCCCTTCACAACTGATAAAAATAACCAACCAATAAACATTAATAAAGTAGAAACAATATTCCCTCCTACCTGTGACGGGTAATTAAAATTATTATTGTTATTAATTATGATGTAAAAATTATTACTGTTAATTCTTACCTTCTCCCGGACTTATCTTGGACTTTCGTTGTGTTGACTTCAATGATCGTCAGCAGAGGTTAACTATCTCCTTTTATTATCCCAACTTTCGTCAACATAAATGTATTTGTATGGGTTCTTTCGTTAAATATGCACTTATAATAGTATTAGCAGAATTGTAAATTTGTACGAAAACAAGCAATTTACAATTACTTTACTGTATTTATTAATTTCAGTCAGGCACCAACAATTATTTAATTAAACAATTAATAAATTAATTACCACACGCATACACTTTCACACGAATTTAAAATAGCTAGCTAATATCGCAATAATCAATAATTACGGCATTCGTTTTCTTCAACGGTCTCGTAATGTTTCGTGTGTTCTCGTAATTATTTTTCTGTGATTAATTATTTATTAGGTGCTATTTCAAGACCTTCTTACTCAATTACTTTAATTAATAATCAAATGCAAACTAACACTGGCGAGTTCGGAATCTAATTAAACCTGAAGATCGCTTCCTATACTTCAGTTAAATATTAGATAGCCTACACCACGAATTTTCAATGTCAATACACACAATATCACTCGTAATCACGTACAGTTGCCATCAGATGACTCAAGGCCACCTCCTACAGACCTACACCAACAAGCTTGTTTTGCATGATATTCATTGCAGAAAAGTTAAATCTGCATATTGACAACTTAACACTGGGTTTGTTTCACCCGTGCAGATGACTGAATTTTGGTCCAGTTCATATATTTCTATGATACCAGATACAACAGCAGCATGTTCGTGGGTGGAGTGGCCTCGAGTCATCTGATGGCAACTGTACCTTCTCGGTGGAACCCCAAGGCAGCCTCGAACCGCCTCGACTGAGTCGACTGGCCTCGCTTCTTTGGGAATACTGGTAGTCTTACCGAATCAACTTCTGGTTATCTCTTCGTCATGGGAGACAAAGGCGAGATAAGAGAGAGAGAACATGTACTAACAATACGTGTGATATCACTCGCCGTGTAGACCAAACTGAATTCAAACTGGCTGCCAGGGGTTACGGCTTTACGGGTAGCTTGGCGGGGTGGTAACTTAACGTCCCTCCACCATTCTAGCCTCGATGCACTGGCCCTGCCGCCCTATGCACTCGTCAGTGAGGCCAACTCAAATTTTTGGAATCCGCTAGACTAGTCAAGAAACTCCGCTAAATCATAAGTAAAGCTCTTACAATTTTCCGCTAGATTGGCTTTTAAAATCCGCTAGTTACTCTTGTAAAGTTCAATTTTATTTCCGCTAGATAATTTCTAAATCCGCTAGATCTAGCCGAAAATCCGCCAAGTTGGCATCACTGGCACTCGTTCGAAGGCGCACCTACTGTATTGGCTACTGACCAACTTGACAACCTACACATCAGTTGTATATCAGTTGCACATGCAATTCTAATTAACATCGTATAAATAATTCACTATGATTTTCCCACTTCACGATATCCTATGCAATTCAAGGAATTAATCTTACACGGCATCATTAATTACTTCGGTAATAATACGAGCGAGAATTACGGACGAGTCAACAGTCAAGGAAGGGACGGGGTCGGTATGCCTTCAAATCCTACTGCCTTGTATGTACCTTCATACGGTACAGTAGCTAACTAACTAACTACACATAATACCAGTGAAATATATCACTCCATCTGGTTCAATAAGCCTTATTCTCTATGTTACGATATTATTATCATTATTATTATGCCACGAGTCGATCATCGACTCGTAACACTACCACCATTTTATTATATACTGTAATTATTTCTATAGTTTTTCACAACTGATAAAAATAACCAACTAATAAACATTAATAAAGGAGAAACAATACTCCCTCCTACTACTATTTGATATACTGTATTTATTTGTATCGTCCTTCACAACTGATAAAATAATAATAATAACTAACAAATAAAAATCAATAAAGTAGAAACAACATTATCTCCTACCACCATTTGACATACTGTAATTTTTAGTTGTATCGTTCTTCACAACTATCTGACTAACCAATAAAAATATGAATAAAATACAAAGATACATGCTGATGATAATTCTTCTTCTCCAGGTGAGCATTGAAGCCTTAAGAGGTAACGAGTCAGATTTACACGTGGATTGTTATCTGAAGGACGAGGAAAAACCTTTGTATTCCTGGGACATTGTTTTCATGTGAGTAGACTGTATTACTGACTGATCTCTGTTAAACAAGGTGACTGACTGACTGATCTCTGTAATAATTCTTTGGTGATTGACTGACTGACTGACTGACTGATCTCTGTTCTATAAGGTGACTGACTGACTGATCTCTGTAATATATGGTGACTGACTGACTGACTGATCTCTGGTATATAACGTGAATGACTGACTGACTGATCTCTGTTCTACAAAGTGAAGGACTGACTAACTGACTGACTGATCTCTGTTCTACAAAGTGAAGGACTGACTAACTGACTGACTGATCTCTGTTCTACAAAGTGAAGGACTGACTAACTGACTGACTGATCTCTGGTATATAAAGTGAAGGACTGACTGACTGATCTCTGGTATATAAAGTGAAGGACTGACTGATCTCTGGGATATAAAGTGAAGGACTGACTAACTGACTGATCTCTGTTCTATAAAGTGAAGGACTGACTGACTGACTGACTGATCTCTGTTCTACAAAGTGAAGGACTGACTAACTGACTGACTGACTGATCTCTGTTCTACAAAGTGAAGGACTGACTAACTGACTGACTGACTGATCTCTGTTCTACAAAGTGAAGGACTGACTAACTGACTGACTGATCTCTGTTCTACAAAGTGAAGGACTGACTAACTGACTGACTGATCTCTGGTATATAAAGTGAAGGACTGACTGACTGATCTCTGGTATATAAAGTGAAGGACTGACTGATCTCTGGGATATAAAGTGAAGGACTGACTAACTGACTGATCTCTGTTCTATAAAGTGAAGGACTGACTGACTGACTGACTGATCTCTGTTCTACAAAGTGAAGGACTGACTAACTGACTGACTGACTGATCTCTGTTCTACAAAGTGAAGGACTGACTAACTGACTGACTGACTGATCTCTGTTCTACAAAGTGAAGGACTGACTAACTGACTGACTGACTGATCTCTGTTCTACAAAGTGAAGGACTGACTGACTGATCTCTGTTCTATAAGGTGAAAGACTGACTGATCTTTGGTATATAAGGTGAATGACTGACTGACTGATCTTTGGTATATAAAGTGAAGGACTGATCTCTTGTTTCCTCAGTGTGTTCTTGGCTATCATGGGGACTCTACTCTTCCTCGCCTCCGTTGTTGACATAGCCATTAATCACTTCAACAAGCAACACTTTCGAAAGGGTTTGTATATAGAAATTATGAAGTTCAAGGGACAGTATACTATGATAATTATTATGCAAGAACAACGTTAGATGATGCATGGTGTTGCTGAAGATGGTAGCGGTATACGATGACTCCAAAGACACGATATACATACATAACCATGGACCATTGTACCGGTACCATGCACACCATCGTCAACACCATGCACGGATAATAAATGTTCTTGCATACTGCCCAAAGAAATATTTTTAAGACAGTTGCCACGATATAGATAATACAAAATCAACTTAAATCACATTACTCTTAGGCTAAAAGAAATATTTTAAGAAAGTTGCCACGTAGAAATAATAAAAAAATCAACTTAAATCATATTACTCTTAGGCTAAAAGAAATATTTTAAGAAAGTTAAGAGATAATAAAAAATTCAACTAAGTTCATATTACTCCTAGAATATAATTATGTACACATTAGAATACAATTATTTAGGAAAGGCATAGTCATTTTCTCACACTTAATGAATTTTTCCGAAAACTTTGTGTCCAAATTGAAAAGTAATATTTTTCCCTTCTGTTATCTATAGTAGGGTATACTTCGATAGATTATCTCTCTCTCTCTCTCTCTCTCTCTCTCTCTCTCTCTCTCTCTCTCTTCGAATTCCAATTAGTTCTTTTTCTCTACATGATCTAGCACTTCTACAGCTACAGTATATATATTCTCTCTCTCTCTCTCTCTCTCTCTCTCTCTCTCTCTCTCTCAACAAGGTCATTTTAGTACCCCCAATTGTTCCGTCAGGTCCACTTAAGTTCGTGCTTGTGTTCTCTGCCTATAACAACCTAAAGAAGATATTTCACCACAACACGAAGGAGGGACCAGAAGTCATCTCTTGTCTACACGGCATAAGGTCGGTATTTGATAGGGAGAGAAACTAAGGAATACATATATCACGTTATATATATATGGATATATATTGTAGAGTTAAGGGAGAGTCTCTTTCTGGTAAATTGGGGGGCTTCTGAATCCTACAAACTATGCCACGAAACAGAATCTCCCCTAATTTATAGTCACATTGAGGTGATTTGTTTCCAGAGATAGTTTGGAGGAATCAGTAGCCTTCCAATTTACGAACAAGATAATTTTCCCTTAATTAATGAACAGTGGGAATATCATGATTATAGTTTTTTTCATCGTCTGTGTGTGTGTGTGTGTGTCTTCCATGCAGAGTGATGTCAATGTGTTGGATCGTCTGGGCACACAGCTATGCCTTCATGCCCTCCATCACCTCCCACTTGATGCACATTCCACAGGTAAACAAACAAACAAACATACACGGTGCCAGTATGTATAGAATTTTATATATTATCATGTTATTTTATATTGTTTTGCTATTATTATTATTATTATTATATTTATTTATTATTATTTATTTATTATAGTTTGCTTCGTAAAGTGCATGACGTATGTATCTGGAAGGAAAAATAAAAAAGTCCTATTACACTGTCTAAAAGTCCTATTACACTGTCTAAAAGTCCTATTACACTGTTCCAAGAGTCCTATTACACTGTCTAAAAGTCCTATTACACTGTCTAAAAGTCCTATTACACTGTCTAAAAGTCCTATTACACTGTCTAAAAGTCCTATTACACTGTCTAAAAGTCCTATTACTCTGTCTAAAAGTCCTATTACACTGTCTACAGAGTCCTATATATACACTGGTTTATAAAGTCCTAATAATACACTGTCTTAAAAAGTCTTGATATATACACTGCCTGAAAAGTCCTATTATACTGCCTAAAAAGTCTAATCACACTGTTTAAAGAATCCTACATACTACACTGTTTAAAGAATCCTGCTATACTTTGCTTGGAGTATATATCATTTTTATCATTTTGTTTGTGTTTCTGTGACGGATGTAGCTGACTGATGACCTACTAGAGCAGACCATAACGGGTGCTGTATTCGGCGTGGACACTTTCTTTTTCCTGAGCGGCCTCCTGGTGACATATGGCCTCCTCAAACAATTCACCAAAACCAAGAGAATTAATTGGATCATGTATTACGTCCATCGTCTGATAAGGTGAGTATTAAAAAAACAAAACAAAACAGAGCCATCGTATCCTGGTATAGCACATCATCGTAAACACCATCACTGTTCTTGCATAACACGGTCCGTGGAGTCATGATTATTGACGAATGAAAACAGGGAAACATTTTGAAGTAGAGTGGTACATGTCCACACTTCCTATCTAATACTTACTGTTAATCTTAAAGACCCTGTGATCGTGTATGGGAATTGAAGGCTTCTGATTCCTCCTGACCATGCCACGAAACAAGCTCCTTCCATTTAGGTGGTGTTTCGAGGCAATATTTGAAGGACTAGTTTACCTCCAATTTTCTGACACCATCACAGGGTCCCATAACTCTTATTTTTTTATGAACACTATTTGAAGGCAGCGGGTGTGAGCCAGTCAGTCAGTACATTCCAATAATAATGATTTGGAATCCTTATGTCTGGCTCAGCTGTTGTTAATTCTTAATAATATACTAATTTAAAGGGAGATTCTCTTGATGGGAGATAATGATTTCTCCAAACTGTACCATCGAACAGACGACCTTAATTGTTTATAATAGGGGATCTGTTTGGTAGCATAGTTTGGAGGAATCTCAGACCTTCCAATTCACCAAGAGAATCTCCCCTTATCATTTTTTTTTTTTTTTTTTTTTTTTTTTTCAGGTTGACGCCTCCTATCCTGGTGACCGCTGCCTTCATGGCCACGCTATCGAGGTATACCCAAGTGGGTCCCTTATCCAAGAATGTGGAGAGGACCAACATACAGATGTGTCGCAACTACTGGTGGAGTGACGTCCTCTATATCAGCAACTTTATGGGATTTGATAAATCGGTGGGTGAATGAAAAGTGGAGAGCGGGCCTCCTTCTGTATGTATCTTACTTATATAAAGAACCCTGGACAAGGATTGATTGATTGATTGATTGATATTAGGCACCGCAACAGCGAGGTATAGTAAAGTAATCAAAGTGCTTGGGTAGTAAAGTAGTCAAAGTGCTTGGGTAGTAAAGTAGTCAAAGTGCTTGGGTAGTAAAGTAGTCAAAGTGCTTGGGTAGTACAGTAGTCAAAGTGCTTGGGTATTAAAGTAGTCAAAGTGCTTGGGTAGTACAGTAGTCAAAGTGCTTGGGTAGTACAGTAGTCAAAGTGCTTGGGTAGTAAAGTAATCAAAGTGCTTGGGTAGTGAAATAATCAAAGTGCTTGGGTAGTAAAATAATAGTCAAAGTGCTTGAGTAGCAAAATAGTCAAAGTGCTTGGGTAGTAAAGTAGTCAAAGTGCTTGGGTAGTAAAATAGTCAAAGTGTTTGGATATTATAAGGGTCCCTGCCAAACACAAACCATTCTGATCTGGGCAATAGTGAATATGTGTGATTAGTAATACCCCCCTCCCCTCCCTAACAGATAAGCCTAACAAATGTTCCTCTCTTCGTTGTTAGTGTTTGGCCCAGTGTTGGTATACAGCCGTGGACACTCAGTTGTATGTGGTGGCTCCTCTCGTCTTCCTTCCTCTTCTCTACAGACCCAAAATAGGTAGGTAAACAAACACATATATTAGTCATTGTATTAATTCTAAGGGAAAACCGGTAATTATTATACGTTTGGTACAGAAGATGCTAAGTTTATATGTATACATTTGGTGAGGAACACGCCGCCTATGGTTGATTACTTTATATTTTTGACCGATTATTATTATTTTTTTTTTTTTTAGGACTACCATGGATGGGTGTGGTTACTCTGCTGTCAGTTATGATTCCTATGATCATTACCGGAGTGAATTCTTTACCCACAGGGGCCATTGCATTCGCGTAAGTTACCAAGAACTGGATTAGAGTAAACCATTAATGATTTATTGTTATGTTATGTTTTTGTTACTTTTACACACACTTATCGATAGAAAATTTGCACCCCAGTTTACACACGGGTAATTTTCACTGCATGGAAAATTAAAACATGATAGTATAGTACATTAGAGCACCTTCTTTCCTCTTAAGCAAGTTAGGAAACAGAACCAATGAATAAATAAATAATAAAGGTATCCTATTGCTTGGAATAGCTTGGAGGAATCATTCAGTTGCTCCAGATTTACCAGCAACACTGACACAATATTTTATACTTCCAGACCAGAGGCAGATATAAACATTGAGACCTACACAACTCCCTGGTACCGAGCCTCAGCCTATCTGGTTGGTATGTGGGGCGGGGTAATCCTCCACCACTTCAGGGACAGAGAACTCAAACTCAAGGTGGTAAGTGTAGTATAGGAGATAGGAAAAGCATTCGTTCGTTCTTCAGTGAACTAACAAACAGTGAGTGGTGGTGGTGGTGGTGGTGATGATGGTATAATGGTGGTGGTTGTGGTGATGATGGTATAATGGTGGTGGTGGTGGTGATGATGATGGTATAATGGTGGTGGTGGTGGTGATGATGGTATAATGGTGGTGGTGGTGGTGATGATGGTATAATGGTGGTGGTGGTGGTGATGATGGTGATGGTGGTGGTGGTGGTGGTGATGATGGTATAATGGTGGTGGTGGTGGTGATGATGATGGTATAATGGTGGTGGTGGTGATGATGGTATAATGGTGGTGGTGGTGGTGGTGATGGTATAATGGTGGTGGTGGTGGTGGTGATGATGGTATAATGGTGGTGGTGGTGGTGATGATGGTATAATGGTGGTGGTGGTGGTGGTGGTGATGATGGTATAATGGTGGTGGTGGTGGTGGTGATGATGATGGTATAATGGTGGTGGTGGTGGTGATGATGGTGATGGTGGTGGTGGTGGTGGTGATGATGGTATAATGGTGGTGGTGGTGGTGGTGATGATGGTATAATGGTGGTGGTGGTGGTGGTGATGATGGTATAATGGTGGTGGTGGTGATGATGGTATAATGGTGGTGGTGGTGGTGATGATGGTATAATGGTGGTGGTGGTGATGATGGTATAATGGTGGTGGTGGTGGTGGTGATGATGGTATAATGGTGGTGGTGGTGGTGATGATGGTATAATGGTGGTGGTGGTGGTGGTGATGGTATAATGGTGGTGGTGGTGGTGATGATGATGGTATAATGGTGGTGGTGGTGGTGGTGGTGATGATGATGGTATAATGGTGGTGGTGGTGGTGATGATGGTATAATGGTGGTGGTGGTGATGATGGTATAATGGTGGTGGTGGTGGTGGTGATGATGGTATAATGGTGGTGGTGGTGGTGGTGGTGATGATGGTATAATGGTGGTGGTGGTGGTGATGATGGTATAATGGTGGTGGTGGTGGTGGTGATGATGGTATAATGGTGGTGGTGGTGATGATGATGGTATAATGGTGGTGGTGGTGGTGATGATGGTATAATGGTGGTGGTGGTGATGATGGTATAATGGTGGTGGTGGTGGTGGTGATGATGGTATAATGGTGGTGGTGGTGGTGGTGGTGATGATGGTATAATGGTGGTGGTGGTGGTGATGATGGTATAATGGTGGTGGTGGTGGTGATGGTATAATGGTGGTGGTGGTGGTGATGATGGTGGTGGTGGTATAGTGGTAGTTGTGGTGGTATAGTGGTAGTTGTGGTGGTATAGTGGTAGTGGTGGTGGTATAGTGGTAGTGGTGTGGTGATGGTGATGGTGGTATAGAGGAAGTAGAAGGCCGTTCAGTCCCCAATATTCGAGAATACAGAGTAATCTTTGTTCAAGGGTATATATATATATATATATATATATATATATATATATATATATATATATATATATATATATATATATATATATATATATATATATATATATAATTATTCCAAGTCTGTGCTTCCGTAGACAGTGGGAAGCTGTGTTGGGTTGGATATGAGCGGCCTCAAGAGTATATATATCTATATAATATAATAATTCCCAATTTGTATTTTTCTATACAGTGGCAGGCTGTGTTGGGTTGGGTGTTAGCGACCACAGTGGGAATGTTGGTGGTATACGGGATGGTTGACTACAACACAATTGCCGACCCTGAGCCAATCCCACAAGGGGTCAGTATAGCGTTCGATGGTTTCGGTAGAGGGTCCTGGGCCTTAGCTGTCCTCTGGGTGGTATTCGCCTGCCACAAGGGGTACGGAGGTAAGCACTAACACTATTAAGGAGATAAAACACTTATGGTACAATGGAGGGCCTTGATTCTTCCAAAGTATGCCAGGGATCAGGATCAGGATCAGATTATAACAATAATAATGGTGGTCTGTTGCTAGAAATAGTTTGGATCGAGGAATTATTTGCTCCAGATTTATCAGTAATATACTACCCCCTTAACTTCCTCAAGATTACCAATAACAAGAACATTAATTACATCCAAGGTTTTCTGTCCGTTTTCTGATTTAGGTTGGAGAAATCAGTAACCCATAATTTCGACCATAAAGACGACCCCATACGACGACCATATTAGACGACCCCATAAGACGACACCATGAGATGACCCCATAAAACGACCCCATAAGACGACCCCATAAGACGACACCATAAAACGACCCCATAAGACGACCCCATAAGACGACACCATGAGATGACCCCATAAAACGACCCCATAAAACGACCCCATAAGACGACACCATGAGATGACCCCATAAGACGACCCCATAAGACGACCCCATAAGATGAACCCATATAATAAGACGACCCCATAAGACGACCCTATAAACGACCCCATGGTGTGTGTTTCAGGTGTCATCAACTCGTTCCTGGCTCATCCCTGCTGGCAACCCCTTAGTCGACTCACTTACTGCATCTACCTCACCAGTATACCAATTCAAACTCTCTACCCTGGCACTCAGTACATTCTTATCTACATGAATCATATTAACGAGGTTTGTGAAGCTAATCTATAATTTTTTTTTTTTTATGGCAAAGCACCAAGAAAACTGTTAAGAAATAACTTTAAAGACATTATATGATCTTCTGTTTTTAATGTTATGACTCCTATATACATTAAGGTATATATAGAGAGGACACGTGTTCTTGGTTGATGGATATATATTTTTTTTTTGTCAGTAGTAATCAGGTGGCCGTGGAATATGAAAATACCATCTTAAATCACCGACACTGCATGGAGGACAAATTACTATATAAAAATTACTATATAAAAATTACTATATAAAAATTACTATATAAAAATTACTATATAAAAATTACTATATAAAAATTACTATATAAAAATTACTATATAAAAATTACTATATAAAAATTACTATATAAAAATTACTATATAAAAATTACTATATAAAAATTACTATATAAATATTACTATATAAATATTACTATATAAAAATTACTATATACATATTACTATATAAAAATTACTATATAAAAATTACTATATAAAAATTACTATATAAAAATTACTATATAAATATTACTATATAAATATTACTATATAAAAATTACTATATACATATTACTATATAAAAATTTCTATATAAAAATTACTATATACAAATTACTATATAAAAATTACTATATACATATTACTATATTACTATATACAAATTACTATATACAAATTACTATATACAAATTACTATATTCTGGTCCGTAGTTTGTTTTGACGTGTGGGTTTTTATTCATCTCTGGTATATTCTCCGTGTTGGTGTCTCTTCTTACTGAGGGTCCAGTCCTTGGTCTTGAGAAGCTACTCCTTAGACCAGCAGGTGAGCTATAGGTCTGTTACATACATACAGTCACAGTTCATACATGCCTACATACATACATTCATACATACATACATACATACAGTCAGTCACAGTTCATACATGCCTACATACATACAGTACATACATACATACATACATACATACAGTCACAGTTCATACATGCCTACATACATACAGTCCATACATACATACATACATACATACAGTCACAGTTCATACATGCCTACATACATACAGTCCATACATACATACATACATACATACATACAGTCACAGTTCATACATGCCTACATACATACAGTCCATACATACATACATACATACATACAGTCACAGTTCATACATGCCTACATACATACAGTCCATACATACATACATACATACATACATACAGTCACAGTTCATACATGCCTACATACATACAGTCCATACATACATTCATACATACATACAGTCACAGTTCATACATGCCTACATACATACAGTCCATACATACATTCATACATACATACAGTCACAGTTCATACATGCCTACATACATACATTCATACATACATACATACAGTCAGTCACAGTTCATACATGCCTACATACATACAGTCCATACATACATTCATACATACATACATGCCTAAATACATACAGTCCATACATACATACATACATACATACATACATTGTTTCTATACACATTAGACACATACTAGTATACTAACATGCCAATCAGTAATGTGCCAATCAGTAATCTGCCAATCAATAAAGAGCCAATCAGTAAAGTGCCATTCAGTAAAGTGCCAATCAGTAAATTGCCAACCAGTAAAGTGCCAATCAGTAAAGTGCCAATCAGTAAAATGCCAATCAATAAAGAGCCAATCAGTAAAGTGCCAATCAGTAAAGTGCCAATCAGTAATGTGCCAATCAGTAAAGTGCCAATCAGTAAAGTGCCAATCAGTAATGTGCCAATCAGTAATGTGCCAATCAGTAAAATGCCAATCAGTAATGTGCCAATCAGTAAAGATGATATATTTCTCTATACAGATGCGAAGTAAGCTTGGTGACATCAGGACTCGACCCCGTCCCACTCAGACTTCCACTCCACTCCGACTTCCACTCCACTCCACTCCACTCCACTCCACTCCACTCCACTCCGACTTCCACTCCACTCCACTCCACTAACCAGACGATCTCTATTATATTATACTCTACTGACACAAACTCTCGTATTTTGGGAGGCAAGAAAGTAAATATCTGTTACCTGCCCCAACTCCCTCCAAAAACCACACACACACACACACACACACACACACACACACACACACACACACACACACACACACACACATACATACAGTATACACAAACACACATATACACACACACATACAATATACACAAACACACATATATATATACACACACACACACACATATATACACACACACACATATACACACACACATATATACACACACACATATATACACACACACACATATACACACACACATATATACACACACACATATACACACACACATATACAGTATACACAAACACACATATATACACACACACACATATATACACACACATATATATATATAAACAAACTCGTATATACACACACACACACACACACACACACACACACACACACACACACACACACACACACACATTACAGAACCCTTACAAATTCATCATCATCATAGCATAACTTTTGACCTGTATGTATGTATGTATGTACCTTAAAACCAAAGCATCTTAATGAAGGAGAGGTTTTTTCCTTGTTGGTGATTGTGACTCCTTCAAACTATGCCGTGAAACAGATCCCCCTTATGTTATACTGAGGTGATTTTGTTTCCTGGCATAGTTTAGAGGAAGCAAAGACCTCCCAACTCACCAAAAAAAAAAAAAAAAAAAAAAAAAAAAAAATCCCTTAATCCACACATATATTTCTTTGATTTATTTTAACTGTATACATGTCACGCTATAGATATCCATATATGTATAGTGCCATAGAATTATAAACGACACGAATAAATATACAGTATACTCTGATGTAACAAGCTATTTTTTTCCCCCTTCGAGAGAAATACATTTATATATATATATATTTTTCTTTATGTGAGCTGTGTATGTATGTATGTATGTATACCCCTTATTCTGTTATACCTTTGATGATAAGGGGGAAGTATACAGTGTTGGTCAATCTGAAACCAGTGTATGTATGATTCCTCCAAACTAATCCAAACATCAATCCATCATTATTTTTGTTCATCCGGTCCTGTTTCTTGGCATATAAATTATACTGAAGGTGAATTAACCGTAGCCTACTTAGCATTACATAATCTGGCAACTACAGTATATAATTATCATCTTACAACATAATGAAAACTAGTATGAGTCCGACATATAGGCCTATCGGAAACATACCACCCGATTCTTACGTAAACAAATAAAAACTTTTATGTTCGACTCTTCTGTACTTCAAATGGCGTTACCATTTGACCTAAAGGACAGAATTAGCTTGGTCAAGATAAATAAATAAATTATATAAATCAAAATAAGACATTTTGCAAATTAATAATAATTTTATCCATTTCTTCACTTATAATGACCTTGCTCTTTGACCTCAAGGCCAGAATTGGAGTCGGACTAATGTAATGCATCACATTCTAAGCAAACTTCATCTTAAATGGTACTGTACTATAATATTCTAAAACATGTATTATTTTAGGTCAAAGGGTTGGTCAAATTTTGGCGGTGTTCGAATTTGGAAAGATAATTCCCTCAACCGTCCGTCCCTACACCAAAAATGAAAGTCCTAAGTCAATTATTCAGATCGCTAAAGCCTAAACAGAAACAGAAACAGACGGACAAACAGACATGATCGAAACTATTACCTTACCCACTAACTCGGGCTGTAAAATAATATGCTTCCGTGGGACACCTTACAGTATACGACCATTATAAGGAGTAGATAATATCCACCGGCTCCATATAAGGCGTGTATGTAAGACAGAGCATGATATCTCTATGACAACTTGTTTACTCAACCTTACAGTATACGACCATTATAAGGAGTAGATAATATCCACCGGCTCCATATAAGGCGTGTATGTAAGACAAAGCATGATATCTCTATGACAACCTGTTTACTCAACCTTACAGTATACGACCGACCACTATAAGCACTACATAATATCCATCAACTCCATATAAGGCGTCCATGTAAGACAAAGCATGATATCTCTATGACAACCTGTTTACTCACCAGCTCCATATAAGGCGTCCATGTAAGACAAAGCATGATATCTCTATGACAACCTGTTTACTCACCAGCTCCATATAAGGCGTCCATGTAAGACAAAGCATGATATCTCTATGACAACCTGTTTACTCACTACCTCCACGTGTTCAGTCCTTACTTTGAAGGTTATTATTACATCATAGGAGGTTGAACGCCTTCTGACCGACCACAAGATGACGATGATGATTAATTACACAATCCAATCAACGTCCAGGGCAACTGATAAGGAAGTCCAACTTGTTGATACACACCACTCAGCTCCAGATACAAGTCCCCCTCCCACTCACCAACCCCTAACCTTTATTTGTATCGGTTGTGACCCTCATGATTTATCTTCCTATCACGTGTATCCCAGTCATCGTTACCTGTTATATTTTCATCGACTCCATTCAGCTTATCCATATATGTACACGCGTGATACACAACTTCACTTAAGGGACCCTGTGATGTAGTCAGAAAATTGGAGGTAAACGAGTCCTTCAATCACAGCCACCAAACACCTCCTATATGGAAGGGGTTTGTTTCGTGGCATAGTCAGGAGGAATCAGAAGCCTTCAATTTCTATACACGATCACAGGGTCCTTAATACAGTACTGTAATTAAGTCGGGGTGAAAGTGAAGTGGAGTGAGAGGGTATTGATGTGAAGTGAGTGGGGGTGAAGTGTGAAGTGGAAGGAAGGGTGAAATGAAGTGAGAGGGTAGTGATGTGAAGTGAGTGGGGGTGAAGTGTGAAGTGGAAGGAAGGGTGAAGTGACGTGAGTGGGTGGGTGAAATGAGGGGGTGGAAATGGAAATGTAAAGTGAACTGAAGTGATGTTAACCTCACCTTTCCACTTGACATGAGTCATTTCAAAACCCACACTGATTACACCACCTCACACCATCCACTTCCCACCATAGATAACTTGAATGTGTATATATGTCTTATGTATAGCAAAGGTTAAAGTGTTCTGTCAGGTTAATTAAGGGGAAAGTTTTGTGTTCATAAATCTGGAGCAACTGAATCCTCCAAACTATTCCAAGCAACGGAACACCATTATTTTTGTTACCTTGGGCCTGTTTCCTGGCATACTTTGGAGGAATCAAGGCACTCCAATGTACGAAAAGGGAATTACCACCTTAAGTTTCTTCCATTTCATTAGATTTATATTCTTGTCTCAGTAATAATAATTAACATAGTCATTTGTAATAATAATAATAGTCATTTGTAATAATAATAATAGTCATTTGTAATAATAATAATAGTCATATATAATAATAATAATAGTCATATATAATAATAATAATAGTTGTAGTAGTAATAAAAATAGAAGTAGGCCTAGTAGTAGTAATAGTAGAAGTAGGCCTAGTAGTAGTAATAGTAGAAGTAGGCCTAGTAGTAGTAATAGTAGAAGTAGGCCTAGTAGTAGTAATAGTAGAAGTAGGCCTAGTAGTAGTAATAGTAGAAGTAGGCCTAGTAGTAGTAATAGTAGAAGTAGGCCTAGTAGTAGTAAAAGTAGAAGTAGGCCTAGTAGTAGTAAAAGTAGAAGTAGGCCTAGTAGTAGTAACAGTAGAAGTAGGCCTAGTAGTAGTAACAGTAGAAGTAGGCCTAGTAGTAGTAACAGTAGAAGTAGGCCTAGTAGTAGTAACAGTAGAAGTAGGCCTAGTAGTAGTAACAGTAGAAGTAGTAACAGTAGAAGTAGGCCTAGTAGAAGTAGGCCTAGTAGAAGTAGGCCTAGTAGAAGTAGAAGTAGAAGTAGAAGTAGAAGTAGAAGTAGAAGTAGAAGTAGAAGTAGAAGTAGAAGTAGAAGTAGAAGTAGAAGTAGAAGTAGAAGTAGAAGTAGAAGTAGAAGTAGAAGTAGAAGTAGAAGTTGAAGTTGAAGTTGAAGTTGAAGTTGAAGTTGAAGTTGAAGTAGAAGTAGAAGTAGAAGTAGAAGTAGAAGTAGAAGTAGAAGTAGAAGTAGAAGTAGAAGTAGAAGTAGAAGTAGAAGTAGAAGTAGAAGTAGAAGTAGAAGTAGAAGTTGAAGTTGAAGTTGAAGTTGAAGTTGAAGTTGAAGTAGAAGTAGAAGTAGAAGTTGAAGTTGAAGTTGAAGTTGAAGTAGAAGTAGAAGTAGAAGTAGAAGTAGAAGTAGAAGTTGAAGTTGAAGTTGAAGTTGAAGTTGAAGTTGAAGTTGAAGTTGAAGTTGAAGTTGAAGTTGAAGTTGAAGTTGAAGTTGAAGTTGAAGTTGAAGTTGAAGTTGAAGTTGAAGTTGAAGTTGAAGTTGAAGTTGAAGTTGAAGTTGAAGTTGAAGTTGAAGTTGAAGTTGAAGTTGAAGTTGAAGTTGAAGTTGAAGTTGAAGTTGAAGTTGAAGTTGAAGTTGAAGTTGAAGTTGTAGTTGTAGTTGTAGTTGTAGTTGTAGTTGTAGTTGTAGTTGTAGTAGGACTCGTAGTAGTAATAATAGTAGTAGTAGTAATAATAGTAGTAGTAGTAATTATAGTAGTAGTAGTAATGAAAATGAAAATAAAACAAATATAAAAAAACATTGCTAACAATAATAATGATGATGATAATGAACAAGTTAATGAATAATTACGTAATAATTAATAAAGCGGATGGGACCACAACAAAATCGATAAGAAAGGTGATAAAGGTGTGCCATATTGGCCAGTAAGACTCAACCCAACTCAGTAGTCTGGGTGTCTGTCTAGTGTTTATGTCAGTCTATAGCTAGGGACAGGATGCTCAGGTGGTGGTGCTGGTGGGTGTTGGTGACGGTGACGGTGACGGAGGCGGGTGCAGACGGTCAGGAGTCGCTGTGGCCCACTACAGAAGCCTTCAAACTTGAGATACAAGATTGGTTCGCAAATCCAACCAAGAGAGCATTGAACGGTTTACCCAGGCTGCTACAGGACAAGGGAGTGCAGGAGAAGGCGTGAGTTAAATCTAATATTGTATGTAAATATTAAATGTTCTATAAGAATACTAAGGAACAGTACTTTGGTCCCACTGGTGTTACTGGAAAACAGACATTAACTCTTTCTCTGTCATTCCAGCATGACGGAAAACCTAAACTTGCACTCTAAATACAGGAACTATTTAAATTGCATTGGTTGATCCATACAACATACTTTTCATACTTCAGATCATAACTTGGAATTTTATATATATTATGTCAAGCACTAACTTTAATCATATGCCTTAACACCTGTATAAGTATATCTTGGCCCTCAACACACACACAGAGTGAGTGACATCCTCGGGGTATACCTTCCCTCCACCGACCCTGACATTGTGGACAACGAACAATGCCGAAAGGATGTGGCAGCCATCATGAGGGTCTGGAATGACCAGCGGCTCCTGCAACTTGTTAATCTGATTGACGATGGCTGGCCCTATAGGTGTAAGTCGTCAATAGACTTCTATAGTCCTTGAGTCATTAATGTCATTTAGCACAAAATATATGAACTACAATTTATTCATCATCTTCGTGAAATGAACTGTTTGAAAGATTTAACACAATTTAAACAATAAACTAAAAACCCAAGTAAACAAATACACTATTTGTCAAGATCACAAATTAAGCTCACTGGAACAAACACCCTCAATCCTCAATTCCTTATGAGACAATAATAACAAACAACGAAACTGGTGAGAGACTTTAGTACACCCTCCTCATGTGCTTGTGTTGGCCATACAGTGCCAGACTCGTGGGGGAAGCTGCCTGATGGTATCCTCTACGGGAACATCAGGCCCTGGGGTGTGATGGAGGAGTGTACAAGAATTACCGTCAACACAACCATCAAACCTCCCTTCACCTTCCCAAAGTTTGAGGCACAGTTCAGAGGACGATATTGTTTGGTTAACTATGTGTAAGTATTGATCCTTGTAAATTGTTATCGTTATGGTCTGTCATCATCATCACCATTATCATCATCACCACCGTATCATAACATCATCATCATCATCATCACCACCGTATCATAACATCACCATCATCATCATCACCACAGTATCATAACATCACCATCCTCATCACCACCGTATCATAACATGACCATCATCATCACAACCATATCATAACATCACCTCACCATCACCACCAATATTAACACCATACCATCACCACCACAACCATCACCACCACCACCACACCTAAAACCTTCAAAACATAAACTTTCCATTACTCCAGTTCCCAAGCAAACGGGGCCAAGGCAATGAAAGAAGTGGATAAAATGTTGGACAGTGTGAGTAGGATGGGGTCTACTCTCCTTATTCCCAACACCACCTTCGCTTCCTACGGTACTTGCATCCCATCCTCTTGCACACACAAGGATCTCGAGGTGAGGAGAGTGTGAATGTATGAGTGTGTGTGTGGGTGTGTGTGTGTGTGTGTGTGTGTGTGTGTGTGTGTGTGTGTGTATGAGAGAGAGTATGTGTATGTGTGTGTGTGTGTGTGTGTGTGTGTGTGTGTGTGTAAAAAGTAACAAAATAATAATTACAGATGCGGAAAGTAAGAGTCACATAAAAGGCAAATTTACCTTATAAAAAGAAAATTATTAAGATTTGCTATAGCTTAAGAACCCTGTGATTGTGTATGGGAATTGGAGGGTTGTGATTTCTCCTGTCTATGCCACGAAACAAGCTCCTTCCCTACTATAGGTGTGTGTGTGTTTGGTGGCAATATTTGAACGACTCATTTACCTCCAATTTTCTTACTACATCACAGGGTCCCTTAATTCATATCTAGACTAACCACCTCTCTTTTCAGGCGAGCATAAGTGCCCTACGAACAGAGATGGCAAACTTGAACGTTGACTGTCACCTTAAGGACGAGGTGAAACCACTCTACGCCGGAGACATTGTGTATATGTGAGTAAGAGATTATTTCTGTTTATTATGGTACTGGGGGAATTAATTGCTGGGGGAACTAGTGTAAAAAAAAGAATGTGTGTGTCTGTGTGTGTGTGTGTGTGTGTGTGTGTGTGTGTGTGTGTGTGTGTGTGTGTGTGTGTGTGTGTGTGTGTGACTGTGACTGTATGTGTGACTGTGCTGTGTATGTGTGACTGTATATGTGACTGTGACTGTGTGTGTGTGTGTGTGTGTGTGTGTGTGTGTCCTTAATTCCCCAAGTTAATTAAGCATTGTTCTTCTCTAGCTACCTACATACTTCCTCAGTGTGTTCCTGGGTATTATCGCTTCACTGTTACTCCTGGCTACCATCGCTGACCTCTCCATCAACTACTTTGACAATCAACATTTCCGGAAAGGTACATACGTAATTTTTATGATTATTAATTAAGAGACCCTGTGATGAAGTCAGAAAAGTGGAAGTGAAGTATACGAGTCCTTCAAATACTGCCACGAAACACCACCTATTTGGAAGGACCTTGTTTCGTGGCTTAGTCAGGAGGAATCAGAAGCCACCAATTCTCATACACGATCACAGGGTCCTTAATTCTTTACAACAGCCTGAAAAACAATAGCATTTTTATCATTTTCTTTACAACAGCCTGAAAAGCAACTGTATTCTATTTCCTTTCTTCTGCCTATCCTCTCTCTCTCTCTCTCTCTCTCTCTCTCTCTCTCTCTCTCTCTCTCTCTCTCTCTCTCTCTCTCTCTCTCTCTCTCTCTCTCCAACATCCACACCTATCTGACCCGACCCTTTACTCCTCTCTCCCCCAACTTAGGTCCTCTGAAATACCTCCTCGTCTTCTCCGTCTACACTAACCTTTGCAAGATCTTCCACATCAACACCGAGGAGAACCCGGAAGTCATCTCTTGCCTACACGGTATAAGGTAAGTCATTCATTCAGTAACAAGTCTTGATCTTCATTCATCAAGGCAAGATTGGATGACGTAAT
>JAWQEG010006250.1:0-30376 GCA_033782935.1 Petrolisthes cinctipes
ATGTATGCTGTTGTGGGCTAGGTGTGTGTGTGTGCTTTACTGTGTGTGTGTGTGTGTGTGTGTGAATAGAATAGAATAGGCTTATGTATGTTTGTGTGTGTCCAATACGTCTCATTTCCAACTCTCAAATAAGTGCATGGATCTCAAAGTCACACACACGAAGCTCAGCAGTTCACCATCAGATCGACTAGAAAACTTGTGCTCGGGTCTGTGGGTGCATACATGGGTGTGAACTTTTAAAACAGCATGGCCTGACTTGACTTGCGTGTCCAGCTCTGTCCGGTAATGATGGGGCTTTGGACGTAGCTCTAGTGACTTGGTGTCGGTGGTGGTGTCCTTAACAAGAGTGATTTACAGCCCTGATGATAAAGTGTAAGAAAGAGTCCTGCATAAAGAATTAAGTGGGGTATAGATTAGTAGTACTCGTGGTGGTGAATCTGGAGTATAAGTGATTCCTTCAAACTATTTCAGGCAGTATGATATTATTATTGTTGTTATTATTGTTCATCATTTGGGTCTGTTTCCTATGGCATGCTATGGAGGAATGTAGGCACTCCAATGTATATAGCCTATCAATCGCGAAGTATATAAATCACTGTAGGGTTGTTACTTCTTCCTTCACCTCCTCCTCTCTTCCTTCTCCTTCTCTTCCTTCTCTTCTCCTCCTCCTTCTTCTTCTCCTCCTTCTTCTTCTCTTCCATCTCCATGCACCATTCTCTATTTCTCTTTTTTTTATTTTTCCTCCATATCTTCTCTACTTTTCTCTATTTTTCTTCCTCCACCTCCTCTCTTCCTTTTCTATCTGTTATCTATTTCTCTTCCCTTTCTTCCTTCCCCCCTTGCCTCATATACCATCATCACCTTTCACTCGCCATCCACTAACACGATAAACGCTCGAGTCAAGTAACGAGGCCTGAAGTGTTGGTTGGTGGTGGTGCAGGATAGAGCCATTACTCAGCTATGTGAGACTCAAGTGGAAGTTTCCACCGTGTGTGTGTGTGTGTTCAAGGTGTGATGGACCGTAGCAGTTAGTCAGTCAGTCAGTCCGAAAGCCAGTCAGTCAGTTAACTAACCAGCCAGTCACCTACCAACCCAGCCAGCCAGCCAGTCAGTCAGTCAGTTAAGTAAACAGCCAGCCAGTTAAATAACCAGCCAGTCAGTCAGCCAGTCAGTCAACAAGCCAGCCAGTCAATTTAGTAAAAGGCTAGCCAGTCAGTCATATAACTAACAGTCAACCAGTTATTCAGTCAGTGCTCCCTCCATCCATCCATCCATCCGTACATTCAGCCAATCAGTATGTAGTGTGTGTCTCCTTTATCTTCACATACATTCAGTTTCAATATGTAATTAGTATTTATGGGTTAATTAAGCATTTTTTTTTTTTTTTATCGAAGATTCGGGCCTTTGAAATTCGCAAATTCATGAGTTTTTAATTAACTCTCTTTACTTATTTTTCCTCTTTCCCTTCTCACTTCCTCCTCCACTTCCCGTATTTCCCTCTCCCATTTCCTCATTTTCCCTCTACCATTCCAGCATTTCCCCTTTCCCAATCCCTTCTTTTCCTTCCTTTTTGCTTCGTTTCCCAATCTCTCATTTTCTTCTATCTTTCCCTCCTTTTCCTTCTATTTTGCTTCGTTTCTGTTATCTGTTTCCTCTATCTCCCCTCTCTCTCTTCACCTTCCCCCACACTGTTCATTTGGCTAGAGACCCAATAGTGTTATATTTCTTTACTGTGTTATCTGTGACCGATACCACCTCACGACACACGGGGCGCAGGTGTCACACACACACACACACACACACACACTCTCTCTCTCTCTCACACACACACACACACACACACACACACACACACAGAGGACATTCACCCTTTAATTCATCCACACAAAGTTTATATAGCTCACACGCATACCTGTTCACACACACACACACACACACACACACACACACACACACACACACACACACACACCAACTTTCTCTCTTATAATCGTACACAAACGTTCCCTTACTAGGATATGCACTTATGTCCAGCGAGGTAGGCAAGCATGTTAGATGTGAGGCGGTGATTGGCATTCAGAACAGAGACGCAAGCACACGCACGCACACGCACGCACATACATCCCTGCATGCACGCAAGAGGCGACCACACTCACTCCCCTCACCTATTCATGGCATACTTGTGTGTGTGTGTGTGTGTGTGTGTGTGTTTTGGCAATGAAAGGAAGGAGAAAATAAGGAAAATAAAGAAAATAAAAAAAGAGACAATAACGAAAATGAAGAAGGAAAACCAGGGACAGTAAAAAGAGGAGGTAGGAGAAACAGAAGTAAAAGAAACAAAAGTAAAAGGAAATAGGATAAATAGAAGTAAAGATAAGGAGGGAGAGAGGGAAGTGAGGATAAGGAAGGAGAGAGGGAAGTGAGTATAAGGAAGGAAGGAGAGAGGGAAGTGAGGTTAAGGAGGAAGAGAGGGAAGTGAAGATAAGGAGGGAGAGAGGGAAGTGACCATATATAAAAGGAAGGAGAGAGGGGAAGTGAGGATAAGGAGGAAGAGAGGGAAGTGAGTATAAGGAGGGAGAAAGGTATATAAAAGGAAGGAGAGAGGGGAAGTGAGGATAATGAGGGAGAGAGGGAAGTGAGGATAAGGAGGGAGAGAGGGAAGTGAGGATAATGAGGGAGAGAGGGAAGTGAGGATAATGAAGGAGAGATGGAGTTGAGGATAAGGAGGGATAGAGGGAAGTGACCATATATAAAAGGAAGGAGAGAGGGAAGTGAGGATAAGGAGTGAGAGAGAGAAGTGAGGATAATGAGGGAGAGAGGGAAGTGAGGATAAGGAGGAAGAGAGGGAGGTGAGTATAATGAGGGAGAGAGGGAAGTGAGGATAAGGAGGGAGAGAAGGAAGTGAGGATAAGGAGGGAGAGAGGGAAGTAAAGATAAGGAGGGAGAGAGAAAAGTGAGTATAAGGAGGGAGAAAGGTATATAAAAGGAAGGAGAGAGGGGAAGTGAGGATAATGAGGGAGAGAGGGAAGTGAGGATAAGGAGGGAGAGAGGGAAGTGAGGATAAGGAGGAAGAGAGGGAAATGAAGTTAAGCCCCAGTTACTTCCCACCACTGTTCACTAAGAGATGTCATAATTCCTGCTTCCACTCTGTAATTTGTATTCATTATTCAATTTTACGAGAAACTCTGCAGGTCTTTGCGGTTTTCCTGACGGTGGTGTGGATGAGGGAAGGTGGCTGACTGGCTGACTAACTAACTGACTGACTGACTGTTTACCTGGGATCTCTCTTCTCCTCTCCTCCGCTACGCTTTTCTGTTCATTTATCTCTCTCTCACACTCTCTCACTCTCACTTTAATAATACAATACCATTAATATCAACATGATGATGATGATGGTAATAGTAGTGGTCTGGGAGGGTACCTGTCGTGTGTGTGTGTGTGTATTTGTTTATGTGTGTTTATGTGTGTGTGATTGTGTGTTTATGTGTGTGAGTGTGTTTATGTTTGTGTGTGTGATTGTGTATGTGTGTGTGTAAGGGAAAGTGTCGTAATATTCCAAAGTATTGATAGTTTTACTAGAGGAAAGATGATGGTGACTGTTGATGGTGTAAAACTGTAAATGTCCCACGGTGATATAATTATGTAGTAAGAGGACTGACTGGACATGTAGGTTCTCTCGTCCTCCTGGTGATAATGACGGTGATAGGGGACAGGGAGGGACGGATGGAGGTGGCCAGGTGATATATGTGTTCCCTTGTGGTGATGGTGGAGATAGTGGTGGTGGAGATAGTTGTGGTGGTGGTGGAGATTGTGGTGGTGGTAGTTGTGGTGGAGATAGTGGCGGTGGAGATAGTTGTGGTGGTGGAGATAGTTGTTGTGGAGATAGTGGTGGTGGTGGAGATAGTGGTGGTGGTGGAGATAGTGGTGGTGGAGATAGTTGTGGTGGAGATAGTGGTGGTGGTGGAGATAGTGGTGGTGGTGGTGGTAGTGCTGGTACTGTATATTATTTTGGTAGTGATGGTGACAACGGTAGTGGTGATGAATCTCAGTAATGGTAGTTAGTGGCGATGGTAGTGGTAGTAGGATGGCGTGTGGTGATGGTGATTGGCAGTGGCAGTATACAGTGAATGATGATGGTAGTGGAATGGAGTTGATGGTGATAGTGGTGGTGTAATGTAGATAGGTGGTGATATTGATAGTGATAGTGAAAATGCAAGCAACTGTATTCTGAACTGTATTAAATTTTGGACACTTTCTTCGTAGAGAGAGCGAGAGAGAGAGAGAGAGAGAGAGAGAGAGAGAGAGAGACCATTAGATGAACATTGGTCAGATTGGTTGGTGAAAGCTTAATAGTTACGCGAGGTTTTCAGCTCTTGATTTAACTCTCTCTGGCTCGGGGAATCAACAACAAAGGTAGCAGCGGCCAATATGTTTTCTATACTTTGAGAGATTAACAAAGTCCCCTTCGGCTTCACAAACAAACTGTATTCGTAATGTGTGGTGGTGGTGGTGGTGGTGGTGGTGGTGGTGATGGTGGAGCTTCAGTCTGGGAATCGAGAGGCTGTTTTGAATCTGGAGTGGGAGCGACGAGCCTGAGAATGTTAAATCAACTAAACTATAAAAAGGTTGAGAATTAAGGGAAAGACTGATGATGATGATGATGATTAAGGGAAAGGATGAGAATTAATGGCAAGGATGAGAATTTAAGAAAGGATGAGAATTACAGGAAAGAATGAAAAATATGGAAAAGGATGAGAATTTAGGAAAGGATGAGAATTTAAGGAAAGGATGAAAAATATGGAAAAGGATGAGAATTTAGGAAAAGGATGAGAAATAAGGGAGGGAGGGAATTTAAGGAAAGGAAGGGAATTTAAAGAAAGGATGAGAAATAAGAAAAGGGTGAGAATTAAGAAAAGGATGAGAATTTAAGAAAAGGATGAGAATTAAGGAAAAGGATAAGAATTTAAGGATGAGAATTTAGGGACAGGATGAGAATTAAGGAAAGGGTGAGAATTATGGAAAAGGATGAGAATTTAAGGGAAAGGATAAGAATTAAGGGAAAGGATGAGAATTAAGGGAAAGGATGAGAATTAAGGGAAAGGATGAGAATTAAGGAAAGGAAGGGAATTTAAGTAAAAGATGAGAATTAAGGGAAAGGATAAGAATTTAAGGAAAAGAAGGGAATTTAAGTAAAAGATGAGAATTAAGGATGAGAATTTAGAGGAATTAATGTGTTGTTGGTACTCCCTCCAGTAAGACCTCCTCCTCCCAACCTCGTCTTGAAGAAAATTGGTCTTGTGGTACTGGTGTCTTCCTCGCTTTACCTTTGACTGAGTACGAGGGCGTGGGTGTCAGCTTAGGCGTGGGCAGGGATGGCATGATGGGCGTGTGGGCGTCGGCGGTATTGGGACTTAGCGGGCGTGGGCGGCTTGGGTGCCTTGTCGGGTGGGCGGGCGTGAGCAGCTGTTTGTTTACTCTCCATGGGCTGAGTCACTGAGATGAGGAACCAATACCCATCCATGCACTTACTCTGTTAACTCTCTCTCTCTCTCTCTCTCTCTCTCTCTCTCTCTCTCTCTCTCTCTGTCCAAGGCCTCCACAGTACTGCCCCCCCCCTCCATTCTCTCTCCACTCTCCCTTTCCATTGGGTCTCCTCCTCCTCCTCCTCCTCCTCCTCCATTGGTGGTTCCCAGCACATATTGGTTCCCCCTGTACTGTATGCCCTCGAGTACCCACATCCCACCTCAACTCACCCCACACCTCACCTTACCTCACACCACACCTCACACCACACCTCACACCACCACCACACCTCACACCACCACCACACTTCACACCACACCACACCTCACACCACACCTCAATTCACACCTCACCTCAACTCAACTCAACTCACACCACCACCACCACACCACACCTCTTACCTCACACCACACCTCACTTCAACTCAACTCACACAACCACACCTAATCTCAACTCACACCTCACGTAATATGTTCGTGTCTGACTGATACATTCATTGACATAATTGTGACGACAACAACAACATGGAGGGGTTGTCTGTCATTATAATTAGCCTTTCCTCGCCTTGATAACATAAGATAAACAAACCTCCTCTGAAATGTGGCAACGTGGTGGAGGCTGCATGACTAATTGGCAAGGTGGGGCCGAACGACGCTGCTCTGTGATTGGCTCCATGGCTCTCCGTCACCTTGCCTAGACTCACCCGACACCACCTCTACAACCAT
This sequence comes from Petrolisthes cinctipes, assembly GCA_033782935.1. Classification (NCBI taxonomy): domain Eukaryota; kingdom Metazoa; phylum Arthropoda; class Malacostraca; order Decapoda; family Porcellanidae; genus Petrolisthes; species Petrolisthes cinctipes. The sequence continues at coordinate 6,249 of JAWQEG010006250.1, forward strand.
CACCACCATCACTACCACCATTACCTCTACCACTATCACCATCACTACCACCATTACCTCTACCACTATCACCATCACTACCACCATTAACTCTACCACTATCACCATCACTACCACTATCACTACCACTATCACGAGTGTTGTGGGTATCATTATTTCATACCCATCTGTGTAGGAAAGAAAGTAAGTGAGAAGGAAATAAGGATGAGGGTATGTGTGAGATATATAAGAAGGAGAGATAAGGATGAGGGTATGTGTGAGATATATAAGAAGGAGGGATAAGGATGAGGGTGTGTGTGAGATATATGAGAAGGAGAGATAAGGATGAGGGTATGTGTGAGATATATGAGAAGGAGAGATAAGGATGAGGGTGTGTGTGAGATATATGAGAAGGAGAGATAAGGATGAGGGTATGTGTAAGATATGTGAGAAGGAGAGATAAGGATGAGGATATGTGTGAGATATATGAGAAGGAGAGATAAGGATGAGGGTATGTGTGAGGTATGTGTGTTGAACGAGGTGTGAGGATGATGGCAAGGATATATGTGTGAGGTATGTGTGTTGAACGAGGTGTGAGGGCAATGGCAAGGGTATGTGTGATGTATGTGTGTTGAGTGAGGTGTGAGGATGATGACAAGGGTATGTGTGAGATATGTGTGTTGAGTGAGGTGTGAGGATGATGTGTGAGGTATTAGGAGTGATTGAGGTGTGAGGAATACATACCTGAAAATGACAGCTTTTATCGGGTTAAGTTTCAGAGGAGTTCGGGGAAGGATTTCAAGGCTGTTTATTATCCACCAAGGTAGTCCTCCAATTCGCCCTATAAAGTAAAATGTATGATACCCTTAACCAACTCGATCCACAGAGAGTAAAAATACGTGTGTGTGTGTGTGTGTGTGTGTGTGTGTGTGTGTGTGTTTTGATGTGTGTGTGTGTGTGTGTGTGTGTGTGTGTGTGTGTGTGTCTGTGTGTTTTGATGTGTGTGTGTGTGTGTGTGTGTTTTGATGTGTGTATGTGTGTGTGTGTGTGTGTTTTGGTGTGTGTGTGTGTGTGTGTGTGTGTGTGTGTGTGTGTGTGTGTTTTGATGTGTGTGTGTGTGTATGTGTGTGTGTGTGTGTGTGTGTGTGTGTGTGTGTGTGTGTATGTGTGTGTGTGTGTGTGTGTGTGTGTGTGTGTTGACGAGGGAGGACGTGCTCTGTCGAATCCCGGTGATGTAAATAAAGGCACGTATTACCAACCCCGACCTGACTGGCAGAAATAGGCCGACCACACTAAAAAAAAAAAACGAGTGAGTGGGTTCTTTATATGAGTTGTCAGGGGTTTGAGTGGATTTTGGGCAAGCTTGGGTGCATCTGGGTTAGTTTGAGTGAATCTAGTTTAGTTTGAGTGAATATCGGTTATTTTGGATTCATCTGGGATCAATTTGAGTGAATTTGGGTAAGCTTGGGTGCATCTGGGTTAGTTTGAGTGCTTCTGGGTTATATTGGGTGCATCTGGGTTAGTTTGAGTGCATCTGGGTTATATTGGGTGCATCTAGGTTAGTTTGAGTGCATCTGGGTTATATTGGGTGCATCTGGGTTAGTTTGGGTGAAATGGGTTAGTTTGGGAGGGTTTCAGCGGGCGTGGGTTTGATTGGGTTTGGACTTGACATTCAGCAAACCATAATTCTGTCATGTTGTTCTTTATTCAGAATTTATTTTAACGTTGCAGTGTAGGTGCTAATTGAAGGGGTGGAGTGTGCTTGAGGCAGGGGTGGAGTGTGTGTGTGTGTGTGTGTGTGAGAGAGAGAGAGAGAGAGAGAGAGAGAGAGAGAGAGAGAGAGAGAGAGAGAGAGAGAGAGAGAGAGAGAGAGAGGGAGAGGGAGAGAGAGGGTGTGTGTGTGTGTGTGTGTGTGTGTGAAGAGAGAGAGAGAGAGAGAGAGAGAGAGAGAGAGAGAGAGAGAGAGAGAGAGAGAGAGAGTGAGGGAGGGTGAGGGTGAGTGTGAGTGTGAGTGAGTCAAGCTTTGGACAGCAAAAAGGGGGAAGAGTAAGGGAGAGAGGACTGAGAAGCATGCATGAAGAGGGGTCACGGTGGAGAGAGAGAGAGAGTAGGAAACGGTGAGGGAGAGTAGGAAGAGGGAGGGAAAGGGCGGGGAACCATTAAGGGGGGGGGGGAGGGGGCAAGGGGCATCGGAGGGGGGCTGGGGGGAGAGAAAAGAGGAGGGACTATAGAAGGGAGAGGGTGAAGGGATATGGAGATATATATAGAGAGGTATGGGAAGCACCAACGAGCCTATAAGATATGAAGAGTGAGGGACCATAGATAAGGATAAGGAGTCTGGGATATATAGAGTTTGAGGGTTTGTTGATATGAGAGGGTGAGGAACTAATGATAAGGGTGACTGAATGAGGGGGGCAGGTGGAGATGTGTGTGTGTGTGGGGGGGGTGGGTGGGATGAGGGGGGTACATGTGGTGAGGAGTGAGGGATGGGCTAGGAGGAGGGAGGAAGGACTGAGAGGTGAGTGAGGGAGGGTATAGTAAGGATGGAGGAGGGCGAGGGAGGATCCAGGGAAGGAGGAGTGGAGTTGGGTGGGGGGGGAGAGCAGGAGGGAGATGGGCAGGGAGGGTCCAGAAAGAGGGAAGAGGTGGGGGGGATGGCAAGGGAGGGGTGGAATTCCTAGGGGCGTGACCCCATCTGACCTTCCCGGCATGAGGACCTCGGCTATTGCATCTCCAATTTGCCTTCACCGCCCCGACCCGCCATTATAGTCCTGCCTCGTGCTTTGTTTTAACCTCCCTCCTCTCTCCTCCTCCTCCTCCTCCTCCTCCTCCTCCTCCTCCTCCTCCTCTTATTCTCTCTCTTTCTCTCTGTCTTTGGGTGTTTCTATCTATCTGTCTGTTTATGTGTGTAATTTTATATGTGTCTGTCCACTCTTACCTACATTATATTTCTGTCTCTTGTCTTACCTATCTTACCTACTACATTTTCTTACCAATCCTTTCCCTCTTCTCCCCCTCCCCCTTCTCCCCATCTCCCGTCGTCCCCTCAGCTGCCCTTTTCTTTGTCTCCCCACTCCACCACTCATATCCTCCCCTTTCCCACCTCACTTCCTCCTCCTCCTCTTCCCTTCCCCCTCCCCCACCTTCGTCGCCCCTCCTTCAGGCTGGGGTCGTCGAGATTATCCACCTCCTCATTAATGAATTTTTGAGACGTTCTCCTCCGCTGGTTGACTGGGGGAAGGGGGGGGGGGTGGAGAGGGAGGGAGGAGTAGCGTGAGTTCAGTCAAGATCTCTGACTACGATAAACATCTTTGTGTGTGCGTGTGTGTATGTATGTGTGTATGTGTGTGTGTGTTTGGGGGGTACCGAGGGGGCGTAAATCCTTCCCATAGTCTAACAGAGTCTGCTTTCCATCTTTCGTGCAGTATGAGATGATGCCTTCAGTCCCACAAGAACCCATTCAGCATCATCAGTCCTTTCTCTCTCTCCCTCACTATAAAGATATGACTCGGCCCCAAACCAAGGAACTGTAAGAGCTGGATAAAGATATGAGCCTCGAACCAAGGAACTGTAAGAGCTGGATAAAGATATGAGCCTCGAACCAAGGAACTGTAAGAACTGCACATGAATCATTCACTGAAGAGTAATTGGTCCAGCACAACTCACGTCTCGTCATATACTCTATAGTTCAGGGTTCACATCATATGAAAGAGGAGAGAGACTTTGACAACACTGAGTGGCTGAGTGGCTGGCTGGGTGTCGCGGGAATGGGGCCAATTTTAATCTTTGTCCTTATAAAACATCCGGATATACTATACCATAATACAGTGTAATTAGTCGTGTTCTTAGTGAAACCCCAAGGACTGTATAATTATTTGAGTTAGTGTTAGTCCCATAGGTTAGTATTTTTTTTGTTTTTATTTTGTTTTTTTATAAGCAGCAAACTAGAAATTGTTAAGGGCTTGGAAAACATGACTACAAATAACCACACACACACACACACACACACACACACACACACACACACACACACACACAAAATTCTCCCAGATGATACTCCATACACTCATCGCTGGGTCGTTCGTGTTTTGTGTTGCATGTGTTTCGAAAGCGATCCCGTGTGACCATAAATACCGCCGTTTTAATTCAAGGGACGTGTGGTGTCGCAGAAGATTCCGTGTCGGACGTCGAGCCCCCATAGAGAGGATGTCGCCCGGTACAGAATCGATAGAGGATAAATCTGTGTTATCGGGTCGTGTAAGTTTTGTCTCGGTCACCTTATCTGACGTTTCACAAGCCATTCATTCCGGCCTTACCTCCTTCGTCCCCGCTTATCGCATCGCATCTGCCTTCCCATCATCATCATCATCTCTTTCTCTCCTCTTCCTCCCATCATCATCATCTCTTTCTCTCCTCCTCTCATCATCATCATCTCTTTCTCTCCTCCTCCTCCTATCATCATCATCATCTCTTTCTCTCCTCCTCATCCTCCCATCATCATCATCTCTTTCTCTCCTCCTCATCCTCCTCTCATCATCATCATCATCATCTCTTTCTCTCATCCTCCTCCCATCATCATCATCATCTCTTTCTCTCCTCCTCCTCCTCCCATCATCATCATCTCTTTCTCTCCTCCTCCTCCTCCTCTCATCATCATTTCTTCTTTCTCCTCCTCCTCCTCCCATCATCATCATCATCTCTTTCTCTCCTCCTCTTCCTCCCATCATCATCATCTCTTTCTCCTCCTCCTCCTCCTCCTCCCATCATCATCATCATCATCTCTTTCTCCTCCTTCTCCCATCATCATCATCATCATCTCTTTCTCTCCTCCTCCTCCTCCCATCATCATCATCATCTCTTTCTCTCCTCCTCCTCCTCCTCCTCCCATCATCATCAGCATCATCTCTTTCTCTCCTCCTCCTCCTATCATCATCATCATCTCTTTTTCTCCTCCTCCTTCTCCCATCATCATCATCACCATCTCTTTCTCTCCTCCTCCTCCTCCAATCATCATCATCATCATCATCTCTTTCTCTCCTCCTCCTCATCCCATCATCATCATCATCTCTTTCTCTCCTCCTCCTATCATCATCATCATCTCTCTCTCTCCTCCTCCTCCCATCATCATCATCATCTCTCTCTCTCCTCCTCCCATCATCATCATCTCTTTCTCTCCTCCTCTTTCCCTTCGTCATCGTCGTCCTCATCTTATCTCTTTCTAATCGTGTTCCTACTTTCTTTTTTAACTCTCCTCCACGTCCTTCACTTTCTCCTCCTCTTTTCCTCCTAATCTCCTCCTCTTTTCCTCCTAATCTCCTCTTCCTCCATCTTCCTCCTCCTCCACCTCCTTCCCTTTCTTCTCCTCTTCCTCCTCTTCTTTCTTTTTTCCTCCTCTTCCTCCATTGTCTCCTCTTCTTCTTTCTTTTCTTCCCAGCTCCCTTCCTCTTCCTCCCTCGGTACATTACTATGCAAATGAGTGAGCGTGGAGCAGCGGGTCTCCTGCCGGCCTCCGTGCATTAAGACCGACGGATGGCCTGTCAGCTCTTGTAATCTTCCGAGCTTCATTGAAAATTTACGAGTCTCTCAGAGGGCGCGAACCTCCTGAAGGGCCGCCCCGTCACCCTGGGGAGTTGCTCATTACCTGTGGGTTATAGCCGACTCTCTCAGGGGGCAGCCGGAGGGGGGAGGGGGGAGGGAAGATGTGGAGGAGGGAGAAAAGATAGGGCAGGAGATTAAAGTAGAGAGGAAATAGGTGGAAATGAAAGAGATGGAGGAGAGAAAGAGGAAAGCGAGATAGGAGGAGGAGGAGGAGAGAGAAAAGATAGGGCAGGAGATTGAAGAAGAAAGCAAATGAAAGAGAATGAGAAAATGATGAGGAGGAGGAGAGGGAAGAGATTAAGTGATGGAGGAGTAGATGAAGGAAACAGACGAAATAATGAGAACAGAGAACAAGGAGAGGAGAAGGAATGATAAAATATAAGGAAAACAGAAAATAAGATGGGAGGGACGAGATGAGGCCTGGCCTGAGATGGGCCCTAAAATTGAGGAGGAAGAACTGTGTGTGTTTATGTGTGTGTATTTATGTGTGTGTGTATTTATTTGCATTTGTGTGCTTTTTTATGTGCGTGTACAGTTTGTGTGTAACTGCCTACGATATTAAAGTGCATGTGTGTGTGTGTGTGTGTGTGTGTGTGTGTGTGTGTGTGTGTGTGTGTGTGTGTGTGTGTGTAAGAAAATGAGCTAATTTTGGTGATACATGTAAGGTTTCTTGAAATTCTTACCATTTTTACGATTATATTTTTTTTTTTAGGTTCGTATGAATGGCGTGATTCTTTACTATTCACGATAATCACACCCAGAACTATGAACTGGTAGGACGAGGATTCACTTGTATTATTACCTGACTTGTACTGTACGGTTGGCCATAGGAATTCTTATACACAGGCTATATGGAAAGAGAGGTCATTATTCCAAAACTACTGCAATGAATGATCTACCAAGTGACTCAGTGATTATAAAACAACAACCTAATTATAATATTGTATTGCAATTTTCGCAGTCTTTACATTTTTTATTTGTTGTAAACCCTAGAAAATAACAGCGTGTGTATGAATTTTTGTGGCCAATAGTACTTGTGTTATTTTCGCCCCATATTCCATTTACAATCTCAATTCTTTTCCCCCCGTCCCCAGTTTCGTAATCAGACGTCATTAATTTACATGTTATTTATCATTGCCGTCACTGTTTCGTGTTTACATGTTTATATATTTCCTGCCACTTCCTTATTTATGTTTATCTTCCCCTCAACAGCGGGTCATTTACATATTCTCTTATCTATCCAGTCACTTCCTTATTTACATTTATCCTCCCCCATCACTACCTCATTTACATGTATTTTCCCCGTCAATTCTTCATTTACATATATCCTCTTCATCACTGCCTCATTTACATAAAATATCCTTCCCGTCACCCCACTGTTTACACATATCCACCCCGTCCTAACGTTACCCCACTCCCGTCACCCGTCTACTCTTTCTTTTTTTGCCCGTCTATTTATCATCAAGTCATCTGACTGTCAAATTAATCGGCGCGTCAGACAGGCGATTGCTTGCTGATTGGAGCTGTCAATCCTGTGTGCCTGAGTACCTCCTGCGCCCCCCCCACCCCCTGTCGTATTCTCCATTCTCTTGTGACCCCCTCTCCGGTGCCCCCTCCTCTTCACCTTCCTCTTCCTTCCTCTCGTACCCCTTCTCCTATGCCCCCTCCCCATCCCCTTCCAGTCCCTCTTTCTTACCCCCCCCCCTCTCCTATACCCCCTTCCAGACCCCCTCTCCTATGCCCCCTCCTCAGGTATCTTCTCCTCACCTGATGCCCCCTTCCTCCTCTCCTTCCTTCTATTCCCTTCATTTGCTGTTTTACTCGAGCCTTCCACTCCTCAGATGAAGCTCCGTCTCTCCCATTTTACAGTTCATCATTACCTACTGAGGATGGTTACGGCCACGATTATCCATCCCACCAGACGCTTGTTTATCTATCGCCAGTTGGGAGGTGGAGTTACGTAGACAATTATTTTCTCCAGTCCTGTAAATCCTAGCATCTGAAGTAAGAGTTAATTATATGTGAATCCCATTTGAGGAAGAACCCTATATACTCACTGAATCGTTTATCCAGTTCGACTTATTGCTCTTAGTTAATTAATGGGAATTCAGAGGAGATGAAACAAACGAGGGAATACTTTCGTGACACTAAAATTTTACCTAGTGGTGTTGATGGTGGTGGTGGTGGTGGTGGTGGTGGTGGTAATGGTGATGGTGGTGGTGGTAGTGGTGATGGTGGCGGTGCAGAGAATTGTTTGTAGATGGTGTGGTGGTGGTAGTGGTAGGGATATATGAGTGGCGGTAGTGGTTGAAGAGATAGTGTTAATAGTAGTAATATAACAGTGGTGATGTTGGTAGCAGTGGTTGGGATGGTGGTGGCAGTGGTGGTGGTGGTGGTAAAGGTGGACACGGGAAAATGACGCTTACTTTTTTCCTCATTATTTTTTCTCTCACACACACACACACCCACACGCACGCACATCAGACGTTTCCGGCAGCGTGGTGAGGTGTGAAGGTTTATGGCCACTACGTTTGTTTACGAGTTCGCACTTAGGGCTGCACTTGATGGCGGTAATGGCGGCGTGCACACTTAACACTTTATCTGGCGCACTTAACACTCTGCCGGGGCGCACTTGACACCTTATGTTTGTTTGTTTGTTTACCCACAGCGGTCAGTTGGACGAATGGGTTGGTTGGTTGGTTGGTTGTTTGGTTGGTTGGTGGTGTTGAGAGCGACGTGTGAAGATTACCAGCCATTTTTTTGATAGTATAGTATCGAGAGTAAAAAAAAACAAAGGGAAATTGCAACGGTATATAGTTTTCTTTTAGGGGATAAGAGGAGCATGGGTGAGGAGTAATAAGGCTGGAGATGAGGAGAGAGGGCTGGGAGAGGAGTGTGTGAGAGAGATTGGTCGGAAGAAGAGGAATGTGTAAAGCAGGGAATGAAGTGTGTTGAGGGAAGAGAACCAAGGTGATGAGTAAAGAGGCACTGTCCCTTGGGTAGCAGTGAGGCAGCCCTGATGAGGAGTGAGGGGCCCTATAAGTGAGGATTCTGGTAACCTGATGAGGAGGGAGGGAGGCCTGATAAGGAGTAAAGGAGGAAGAGGGTCGGGTGGTGAGGAGATAGAAGAGGGAGAGGACCCAAGTGAGGTGAGAAACGGCCCTGGTGAGGAGAGATGGAACCTGGGCGAGGAAGAAGGGGGGAGGGGGGGCGCAGGTGAAGGGGGAGTCCAGGGAGGGGGCCCAGGTGAGGAGGGTGCCTGGGTAAAGTGGTGGGCGAGGGAGGGCTGAGGGCGGTGTTGCGTCTCCAGGCCCGTCAGTACCTCAGCGGGGGGGCCCTGCCAGCCAACACCCCCCGCCGGGCCACCTCCACCTCAACATTACCCCCTCTCCACCTGTCCTGGCACTCCCTTGGCCTCTGCTGTGACTTGCAAGTGCCACCCCGGGCCATGTACACCTTACTGGCCCGCCCACTCCACCTGACAAAGAGAGTGGTCCAGTCCAGGGGGTCAAGTCGTCTTAGGCAAAGCTCACCACTCCACCACCTTAATTGAGAAAGTGTTATCAAGATGGACACGAGCCTGGCCAGTTGGCGTAAGACACAGGCCCTTCATGCCCGCAAGTGGCCGCCTCGCCTCGTCTGGAGGGAAATGGACTTCCATGCTTTTGTCTGCTCGTTAGTTTTCGTTAGTAAAAACCAACAAACGGCGCGGCCACTTTTGTCCGGGGTGTCGGTGCTGGTGCCCCCCGGGGCGATGGTCAGGTCTGCCCCGCCCCGCCCCACCACACCATACCACAACTATCTCCTCCCCTCCCTTCCTTACCCATCCCGATCCTCATCCTCACCCTATTTCAACTATAGTGCTGTAATGTTTAGGATTCCTATCCTTATAATCAAAATCCCAGATATGAGGCGAGGGTTGGCTACCATAATACCACATAACAATATGGAACTGGTTAGAAAGAAGACATTTCGCTGGTTCTTTACTGGAAGCCACCACTTGTGAAATGAACGAGAGACCTCGAATTAAGACTGAATATGTGAAAATTCAATTCCTAGCCTCACTCTCACGAAATACCGAGATGCAGCAGCTACATGTGTCAGTAACTGTACCACCACCAGGACACAGAGTACAGCCATGACCTTCTTTACACCTCCATAAACTGAGTCCGGCAAGTTAAGGACCCCCTCCCCCCCCCCCTCTTCCTCCCCCCCCTACCCACCCAACTCCCCTACCTCTTTATAGGGCGTCAAAACCACGCGAGACAAACGGTAGGTCAAAACCATTGTAAACCTTCCCCCCAGAGACTGTCCTCGCCCTACCAACCCAAAACCGCACCAATCCAAAACCGTCCTAGCCCAAAACCGCACCAATCCAAACCAGGTCTAACTACAAAACCGCACGAAATCAAAACCGTACCATATCCAAAACCGTCCTAGCCCAAAACCGCACCAATCCAAAACAGGTCTAGCCCAAAATCGCACTAATTCAAAACCGCATCAATCCAAAACCGCCCTAGCCCAATCCGAGGTACCCAAAGTCACACACAATACACAATAACCTCCCTTCCCCAAAACCGTACGAGATACACACTGTACTGTATATAGGTCGCCGCTCCTGCCTTGTGTAAACCTCCCCAGATCTTGTCTTCGCCTGCACAACCCAAAACCAATTATTGCCCTCTGCCTCCCTGTCATTCCTTCCCTGTCACCCCCTGCTGCTGCTGCTGCCTCCCTGTCGCCCTTGCCACTCACCCATGCATACCATCCCTACACTCCCACTACACACTTACCATCCCTACTACTCCCATTACATGCACACTTACCATACTTACACTCCCATTACACACTTACCATCCCTCCTACTCCCATTACACCCCTACCATTACACACTTCCATCACACACTTACCATACTTACACTCCCATTACACACTTGCCTCTCCCTCCATCCCCAGATGGTGTAGAGAGGGAAGAGAGAGAGGCAGAGAGGGAGAGAAGAGGAGGCATGTAGATGAAGTAGAGAGAGAAGAGAGGGAGGGAGAGAAGAGGAGGATCCCAGCAGGCGGTTTTCCCTCTTTGTTTCTAGTGTGACTCCCGCTGCTAGTGACCGACACCACGCCCTCCACTCCTTCCCTCTCCTATCCTCTCCTCTCCTCTCCCCTCCCTCTGTTCCTCCCTCCAGTCTCTCCTCTCCTCTCCTCTCCTCTCCTCTCCCTCTGTCTCTCCTCTCCTCTCCCTCCGTTCCTCCCTCCAGTCTCTCCTCTCCCTCTGTTCCTCCCTCCAGTCTCTCCTCTCACTCCTTCCCTCCCTCCAGTCTCTCCTCTCCTCTCCCTCTGTTCCTCCCTCCAGTCTCTCCTCTCCTTTCCCTCTGTTCCTCCTTCTTGTCTTTTCCTCTCTGCATTCCTTCTACTTCGTCACACACTAAACTCCTTCTTTTTATTCCTTTAATTAAACTACCCTCACTCCTTCTCTCTCTCCATTCCCTTCCCACCACCTCCACTTCCCTCCACTTCCTCCCTCCACAGCCTCCACACATCCCTCCACTTCCTCCACACCTCCTCCTCCTCCTCCTCATCTGCACACTCTTATCGCTGAATTAAATCCACCCTGAGCTGCCCATTGGCCTGATATCAGAGTGCCGGGCCTTGATGGTAGTGTGCGTCATAGCATTGGTGTGCGTCATGTATTATCCGTGCGTCATTATGAAAGAACGTTCGTGGTGTATTCGTGCGTCATTGTGAGAGTGCGTCATACTATATATTATACGGTAGGTGTCCTTACATACATACATACATACATACATACATCATGAAAGGTGTGGACGCCCTCACTCATTCTCACACACATCACCCCTACCCCCTTCTCCCTCTCCCCTGCCCCTCCCCCCCTACCCCCTCCCCCCTACCCCCTGTTGTCTGTCTCCCTTTCCTCGTGTCACTTGTTTGCCATGTCATTTTCCCTCCTCCCCTTCCACCCCTCCCTCCCTGCCCCACCCTATATACCCCCACACCATATGTCTAATGTTCCTCCCTCCCCTCGCCTTCCTATTTTGGTTTCATTTCATCGGGTTTGTGTCATCCTATACATTCATCACTATGTCTACATTATTATTTTCATTAGTATCGTCATCGGGTGTTTTGATTGTTTGTTATTGTTTTTTTCTATCATTATCTTTCCAGCTTCCTTTCCTCGACCCCTTTTGTTTTGTCCTTCCTTCATCTCTTCCTGCGACACCTTCCTCTTATTTTCCTTAAGATCCTCTTCCTCCTCCTTCAATGTCATTTACTTTATCATCTTCTTCCTCCTTTCTCCATGGTATCATCCTTGTCACCTCCTGATAAACTTCTTCCCTCTCCACCACCTGATGTTGTCTCTCTCTTCCACCTTCCATTCCTCCTCCTCCTCCTCTCTCTCTCTCTCTCCTTCATCTTATCATCCTCCACATCCCATTACTCCTCCCCTCTCTCTCTCTCTCCTTCATCTTATCTTTCTCGTCTATCTCTCGTTCCCCTCCTGTGCCTCCTGCCTGGTCCATTGGCCCCTTCCGTCCGTCCATGGCCCCTTCCTCCGTCCGTCCCCTGGCCCTCCTCACCTCAGCGTGGCCCGGTGGCCCCAGCGGCGCCCTCGGTAATTCTTGGGCAAACACGGGTTCTTTGCCGACCGTCTCGTCTATCACCGCGCCGACACCTGCCTTACCACCACCACCTGCTTGGTTCCCCCATTACCACAGCCTCACCACCACCACCACCACCACCACCACCACCTGCTTACCTCCCTCATTACCACAGTCTCACCACCACCACCACCACAACTCTGCTTACCTCCCTCATTACCACAGCCTCACCACCACAACCACCACCACCACCACCACCTGTCTCTTATCCCATTGTCATTTCCTCACCACCTGGTAGCTTGCCATGGCACATTATCACTGCCCCACCCTCATTAACTAACTAACTAACTAACTAACTAACAGAGTGTCTCACCATCAGATCATTTCCATTACCCGATCTCCCTACCTGTCCATCTATATACTCACGTTGCCTCCCCCCCCCCCAAGCTACTTTGCATTCATTCAGCCTCCATCTTCTTCCTCCTCTGTGTTTACCACCCATTACCATCTCCTTGCCACTACCACCACCACCATCACCACCATTACCAATATCTTCGTACCACTACCAACATCACTACCACTCTTTACCAACATCTCCCTGGCACCACCAACATTACCAATATCTCCTTACCACCACCACCACCACCATTACCAATATCTCCGTACCACCACCAACATCACTATACCACTCTTTACCAACATTACTACCACTCATTACCACCATCTCCCTGCCACCACTAACATCACTACCATTTTTTTTACCAATATCTCCCTGCCACCACCAACACTGCCATTACCAACATCTCCCTGCCACCACCAACATCACTATCACCTACACTTTATTAAAAAAAAAATAAAGTTCATGTGTGGCAATAATTATAATCTTAGTAAAAAAAAAAAATTACTTCTTTTCTTACATTAAGTCTAGCTAGTGCGGGACAACAGTGGATTTTATGAGATCAAGTTTTATATTTTTCTCCCCAAGAGTCATTTTCGGTCAGGTGCAATGTAGGAGGGATTGATGGACAGAAGGGGGGGGGGGAGGGAGGGAGATGGAGAGGGGTCATGGGAGAGGTGGAGTGGGCAGAGTGGGGGTGGGGGGAGGGGAGGACAGGACAGGGACGAAGTGGAGAGTAAGGAGTCAGAGGTGAGGTGGGAGCCAGAAGAGAGGACAGGAGACAGCTGGTATGCAAAGGAAGAGAAAGGAGAAAGAACTGAAGGTTGACAATAGCAAAAATATCGTCAAAGTATTGTGGAACGAAAAAGATGATGATGATGATGATGGAAGGAGAGTCAACTGAGGAGACGAGGTGAACAGGTTTGGATGATGCAAATGATAGGATAGGTCATGGCACCGTTGACAGAAACCCAAGCTAGGATAGATAGGATGGACAAAAGAATGAATGGATGGATGGACGGATGGATGGTTGGGTGGAAGGAAGGTTGAGTGGAAAAGTAAATGGATGGATAGGTGGAGGAATGAATGTGGGGGGGTGGGGGGGAGAGAGTAAAGAGGGAAGGAGGAATTATGATGAAAATTAAGGAAGAGGAAAAGAGGGAATAGAGAGGGATGAGAAGGAGAGGGAATAGAGAGGGATGAGAAGGAGAGTGATGTTAAGAAGAAGGTGAAGGGAAAATGAGGGAGCTAATCTCGTGGAAAAGGGATATACGAATGAAGGAAGGGGTTGGGAGAAGGAAGGAATTGGAAAGAGAAAAGGGTGAGTGAAGAAAAAAAAATGAGAAATAAAAAAATAAATAAACACAAATGAGCAAATAGAGAAAACGAAAGGAGGAATAAAAGAAAAAAGGACAGCCTGAAGAATAATGAAGGAGAAGAGATAGATAGTCTACGTGAAGGAAGAAGGAGCTAGTGAAGGAAGAGGGAGGGAGGGAGGGAAGGAGGAAGGAAGGGGGCGGCGTGCAAGTGTTGGTGTGTGGGCCGTGTCAATATTGTCGTGAAGCTATCAGATGACGCTCTCCTACTGCTACCTTAACTCTCTCCACCCTTCCCTTCCCTTCCCTTAGCTCTCCACCCTTCCCTTTCCTTAGCTCTCCACCCTTCCCTTAGCTCTCTCCACCCTTCCCTTCCCTTAACTCTCCACCTTCCATTTCCTTAGCTCTGTCCACCCTTCCCTTTCCTTCCTTTAGCTCTCCACCCTTCCCTTAACTCTGTCCACCCTTCCCTTCCCTTAACTCTCTCCACCCTTCCATTCCCTTCCCTTAGCTCTCCACCCTTCCCTTTCCTTAGCTCTCCACCCTTCCCTTACCTTACCTTAACTCTCTCCACCCTTCCCTTCCCTTAACTCTGTCCACCCTTCCCTTCCCTTCCAGCCAACTACTTTAACCCATTCCATCTGTCACACTGTCCATTTTAGCCATTACTTTCCTCTCCCCCTTACCTCAATATCCACACCTGCCCTATTTCTTCCCCTTCGTATATTGGGTGTTAAGAGGGTAGTATTCATTGGCTATATTGGAGTGAATTGATTCTTCAAAAGTATACCAGGAAACAGGACCAAATGAACTGAAGTAAATGTGGCCTGTTGCTTTGAATTGTTTGGAGGAATAATTTACTCCGGATTTGCCATCAGTGTACTACCTCCTTAATTAATTTTAATGTGAACGAGCCAGAAAAAAAAATGGGGAAATTAATAATCTATATCCCAGTAACTGTGTGACCCTCAAGTTGTCTGTCTATACATGCCCTCCCTTCCTCCCTCCCTTCATGTCCAAGTTTATAGTCCTTTTGTTTTTTCCTTGCCAGACCTCGCTAGTGTTCTGCTCAATAATTCTCATATCCCGAAATAATGAGGTGTATTACTGCCGATGCCTCGCTAAGCTCTGCGCCGAATTGAGAATCGTTCGTGGGCCAGGTCTGAGTTTTTGGGTACAGTTTCATAGTCAGTCAGTCAGTTAGTCAGTGTAGTTTGTAAGCAGCCGAACGAAAGGTAGTATTATAGACAGTGTGTAGAAGGTTACTGTTGGTGACTGATTATTTATACGACATAACTTCCTATATGTATTGTGACATTGAGGATTGATTGAAATAATAATAATAATAATGATACAAAATTTATTATTATTATTTTTATTATTATTATTATTATTATTATTATTATTATTATTATTATTATTAACACTAAAATATTCATGAATGATCAGTTGTACAGTCGGAGGGAAAAGTTGTGTCGCCTCACTCAGCACTTCTTAAACGATAACATAACCAACCAACCCACCCACCAATCAACCCACCCACCAATCAACCCACCCACCAACCAACCAACCAGCCAACCCATCCACCAACCCACAAATCAACCCACCAACCAACCAACCAATCAACCAACCCACCCACCCATCAACCAACCAACCAACCAACCAACCAATCAACAGACCCACCAACCAACCAATCAACAGACCTTATAAGCGACATGACTTTTATTGATAGCTGTGCATTCATGGTGTTTCTGAAGACTGACTGAGGAACAAGCAGTTATCACCTAACACCTGTAATTTTGCTGACAGTGAAATCGATACACATGCCAAGTGCTGACTGATCATGTACTGTACAGATGAAGTTAAGATTTATGCGACTTTCCCACATTTACGTTTATCGTTGGGAAAATAAATACCTGATATATTTAAATGGTTGATATTTAGAAAGTGCATCATAATTATGGTTAAAGGAGAGTATATGTTAGGTTGCTGGTAAATATGGAGCAACTGATTCATCCACTCTATTCTAAGCAACAGGCCACCATTATTATTTTTGTTAATCTATAGTTCTGTTTCCTGGCATACTTTGGAGGAATCAAGGCACTCCTATGTACCAAAAATAAACTGCTGTTGAGGTGGTGATGTTTCGCGATCCCTACATCCCTTCATCTCATGCAGGAAGGAAGGAAAGAAGGGGAACGGTAATTGTATACGGGAAAGTAGCCGGGATGGGAAGAGACACATCTGTTGACACACACACACATACACACACACGCACATACGAGTCATAGAACACACACACACACATATCATAGAATACACGTACACACACATACATATCATAGAATACACACACACACATCACACGCACACATATCATAGAATACACACACACACACATATCATAGAATATACACACACACACATATCATAGAATATACACACACACACATACACACATACATATCATAGAATACACACACACACACACATACATATCATAGAATACTCACACACACACATACATATCATAGAATACACACACACACACATACATATCATAGAATACACACACACACATCACACGCACACATATCATAGAATACACACATACACACACATATCATAGAATACACACACACACATATCATAGAATACACACACACATACGAATCGTAGAACACACGCACATAGACACGTAACCACCACAACGAATCACAGAACACACACACACACACACACACACACACAGGCAGGCAGGCAGGGAGAGAGAGAGGGCGGAGTGTAAGTGTAGGTGTGTCTTTGTTTACTTTTGGCAGACCCGGCAGCACACACCACTACACCCTCTCTCTCTCATGCTCACAAAATCTGAGACTGGCGATAGAGGAACGAGGAGGAGGAGGAGGAGTGGGAGGAGGGAGGGAGGGGAAGAAGCAAGCAAGTGAGGAAGGAAGGAAGGAAGGGAACAGGCAATAAAGAGTGAGTGAATGGAGAAATAAAGAAACATGTAGGCAGGCAAGGTGGTGAGGAAGGAAGAGGAGAGGCAAGCATTCATATCGAGTGAATGAATACTATAGTGAAGGAAAGGTGGTAGTGAGGGAAGTAAACACACAAGCAATTAAGTAGGAAGACAAAGATGGCAGGCAAGCAAGCAACCAACCAACCAAGCAAATCTGGAAAATATGAAGAAGTAAATAAATTATGGGAGAAGGAAGAAATGTCAAGGAAGGCAACGAAGCAAGCAAGCAAGCACGTAACCAGACATACAAGCAGGAAATGAATGAATGACTGAAGGAAGGAAGTGAAGAAGGGAGGAAGGAACTGATTGCGGTAATGTGCTGTGGGAGTGAGAGATTGTGTGGGAGTTTATTTAATCTGTAGGAGTGAGATACATGACTTGGACTAATTGTGTGAATGAAGGAGGATAGATATTAATTATGTGGGAAGTGAGGTGACGAGAGAGTACCACATGCAAGGAAGGATGAAGGGTTGTGGAGGTGGTTGGGGTTGGGGTTGGGGTATACAGCTGTGGGAATGAAGAGGTGTGCATGTGGCAGTGAAGAAGAGGTGCGATTGACTGACGATAGGAGTGCCCAGTAGTTAGTTAATTAAGAAAGTCACATCTCGTAAACAACATGGAAGAAGTAAATGGCATGACTGTTATTTTTTTTTTCTGAGATGTAGATTTTTCCCTGGAGAATATGGCCCCCTTCGACCCCCCCCACCCCCCACCTTTCCCTTCCTTGCCCACCCTGCTCTTGTGGCGCATTTGGTATCTGAGTCTCAAGAAAGAAATTCCTACTCTTACATCTCCTCAAGAACTACCACTTCCTCCTCCTCCTCCTCTTCTTTTTCCTCGTCTTTTACTTCTCCCTCCTCCTCCTTCCCCTACCCCCCCTCCTCCTTCCCCTTCCCCCCCTCCTCCTCCTCCTCCTTTATCTTCTCCCTCCTTCTCCTCCCCTCCTCCTCCCCTTCCCCCCTCCTCCTTCCCCTCCCCCCCTTCCTCCTCCTCCTCCTTCTCCTCCCCCCCTCCTCCTCCTTCTCCTCCCCCCCTCCTCCTCCTTCTCCTTTTTCTTCTCCCTCCTTCCCCCCCCCCCTTCTCCTCCTCAAGAGCTCGCAGATCAGGAAAAAATCTCCCCCCGCGTTGTACTGAAGTATTTGGCCTGGCGGACTGGCTGGGGTCCCGAGTTGAGGAAAATTTATCCGAGTCTCATGAAGCTAATTGAGAAGTATTTGACCAAAGTGCGCCAAGATCGAGAGGAGTATTTGACGAGAAAAGATCACGATTGTCGGCCATCTTGGAGTGTTTGGTCAAGGGCTCGCCGCATCTCAGACAGCCTCGTTAAAAAATGAATGTTCACTGTGACTTGACGAAGGAAGGAAGGAAGGAAGGAATGGTGGGAGAGAAAATAATTATGAGGTGTTGACAGAATGAACACGGGGAGGGATGTGACAAATTTATCCACAAATTTTACAGAATGATAGAGAGAGAAAATGTCACTGAGGTGTTGATGTGATAGAGACGGCGAAGGATGTGACAAATTTAACCAAACATTTTGCAGGAACGAAGGAAAGAAGAGAGAGACATTTTTATGATGGGTTTACATAACAGAAACATGAAGGGATGCGACAGTTTGACAGCGAAATCATTAATCTTGGTGACCACGAACGAATGAACACTACAATACCATTCAGGGGATATTATTGAAGATAGATACTGATTTACAAAGTCATTATATACTCTTTTTGGTTTCTCCACTCCCGAATTTCTCTCCCTGCGTGCCTCAGAAAGCAGAAACAGGTTAATGAACGGAGAGGAGTGAAAGGGAAAATTCAATTAATTATTTGCGTAGACGAGACAGGGAGGTTTGATCATATTACTGTACATTTTGCAGATTACGAATTACAGAAGCGAGAAATGAGGTTGAAAAATGTGCATGGCGAGTAAACGAGAATGGACTGTGATAATTTCAGGCCATATATTATTTATTATTATTATACTTTTCGTGCAAATTGAAGATGCCTTTACACTTTTTGATTTCGTGAAAAGCGCACGTGACACCCATCGTAATTCAAAAGTCATAAATATAATCGCGTAAAATGTATTGATAGATGTGTGTTGGTGGTGGTGGTGGTGGTGGTGGGTGGTGGTGATAGTGGTGGTGGTGGTGGTGGTGGTTGTGGTGGTGGTGGTGGTGGTAGTGATAGTGGTGGTGGTGGTGGTGGTGGTGGGTGGTTGTGGTGGTTGGTCTTGTCTGTCGGTAGAAATAGTTCAGATTTTTTTTACACAACTCTGATTGACGAGTTTTAATTGGCTCCTCATAACTTCATAGACATTAAGGGGGAAGTTCAGTGTTGGTAAATCTGGAGCAAAATGATTCCTCCAAACTATTCCAAGCAACAGAATACCATTATTTTTGTTTTCATCTGGCCCTGTTTCCTGGCATACTTTGGAGGAATCAAGACCAATGAACCAAAAGTAGACCATCACCTGGCTTAAGGGAATAAATAGTATACTTTGGGTACGTTAGAGCGCCTTGATTCCTCCAAAGTATGCCTCGAAACAGAAAAAAAAAAAAATAAAAAAAAAAAATAATAATAATAATAATAATAATACTGGTGGTCTGTTGCTTGGGTTAGTTCTGAGGAATCACTTTGCACCAGATTTACCAGAACTGTAACCTATACTTTCTTTCCCTTCATGAGTCTTGTGTGTGTAAGGTCATAAAAGTACATAAATATTGGACTGTTATGGAGATGAATGGCCTGGTGGTGAGGAGGTGCATATGTGTGTGTGTATTAAGGGACCCTGTGATGTAATAAGAAAATTTGGAGGTAAATGAGTCCTTCAATTATTATTACTGCCGAGAAACAAACACCACCTCTATGCATGGAAGGAGTTTGTTTCGTGGCATGATTATAGGAGGAATCAGAAGCCACCACGTCTCATACACGATCACAGGGTCCGTAAGTGACATACAACCAACGTTTCGCTCGATGACTTGAAAGAGTTGATCAAAGCGGAATATTGTGAGTTAATAAATGTTTTTTCTATATTGGCGTTTCATCTCTCAGAGGGTATATATACATTGTTTATATTGGTTGACCGCGATGAATTATTTATCAAGTTGTTCCAAAGACGTAGCTTAATTGATGATCTCATGATTACATACAGTGTACTAGTAAATAATATGGAATGTAAGCAAGAGATACTCAGTGGGAGATGATTATAAGATGATGTATGATGCAGAGGGAAGCGAAGAAGTAGGAAGATGGAGGGGGAGTCTGAGAAAGATGTGAGATGGAGGGAGGGAAGCGAAGATGGAGAGGGAAGCGAATAAGTAGGAAGGAAGAGGAGGAGGAAAATGAGGGAGATGAGATGGAGGGAGGGAAGATGGAGAGGGAAGCGAATAAGTAGGAAGGAGGAGAAATATGAGGAAGATATGAGATCAAGGGGGGAGGGAGGGCAAGGGTAGGTGAGGTGAGGTGGGCATTCCTGGCGTATTTCGTGAGCGGGGGAAGAATCAGACCCTGGTAAGATAACAGTCTGCGTTAATATTCATTCTCGAATACCGCCAGCCAGCCAACCTTCCTTACTCCTCCTCCTCCTCCACCTCCTCTTCCTCTTTCTTCTCTTTCTTCTCCTCCTCCTCCTCTTCCGTTTCTCTCCTCCTCTTCCTCCTCCTCTTTCTTCTCTTCTCCTCCTCCTCCACCTCCTCCTCCTCCTCCCTCCTCCACCTCCTCCTCCTCCTCCTCCTCCTCCTCCTCTTCCTCCTCCTCTTCCTCTTCCGTTTCTCTTCTCCTCCTCCTCTTCCGTTTCTCTTCTCCTCCTCCTCCTTGCCCATCACCACTTTTCCATGCCCACCTTGTTGCTTCTTGCCCACCTTGCTTCATACCCCAACTATTCTTCCAACCCAACCTTATGCTGTCCTTACTACTCTATTTCTTACCAACCTACTAACTATCCTTCCCTTGCTTCTCTACCCACCACCACCACTACCACTACTACTACTACTACTACCACCATAATATTTCACTCCAACCCATGCACCACCACCACTACTACTACCACTACTACCCTCTTGACCCCTGCCCACCTTCCTCCTACTCCCCTCCAACCCACTACTAAAACCCACAATGCCCAAGTTACTTCCTTCTTCCTTTGCCTCCTTGTCTAACTATCTACTCTGCCATGCCCTGCAGCAGCTCCTTCCCTTTCACTTATTCTGCACTATATATACCCACCAGTACTCCCTTCTCTCTCTCTCTCTCTCTCTCTCTCTCTCTCTCTCTCTCTCTCTCTCTCTCTCTCTCTCTCTCTATATATATATATATATATATATATATATATATATATATGTCCATCTTCCTATTTTTATTTACCTGTGTTTCCTTCAAGAGAGAGAGAGAGAGAGAGAGAGAGAGAGAGAGAGAGAGAGAGAGAGAGAGAGAGATGGACAGGTGGGTTGTGGTCTCATTGTTCGCACCTGCTTCCCTGCCCCTCGTCCCTCCTTATCTGGTCCAGGCATCGACACCTCCCTCCCTCCCTCCCTCCTTCCTTCCTTCTCCTAACTCCCTCTTGTTACTCCTACACCCTCCTTCACTCCCTCTTGTTACTCCTACTCCCTCCTTTACTCTCACACCCTCCTTCACTCCCTCCTTTACTCTCACACCATTCTTCACTCCTATTACTCCCTCTTCTCCTTTATTCCCTATTGTTACCACTACATCCTTTTACTCCATTCTCTTGTTCTCACTCACTCCATTTTTTTACTTCCCCACTCCCATTATCACTCACTCTCCTCTTCCTACGCTCATGTTACTCCTGCACCTTCTCTCACTCCCACAGCCTACTTGAGTGGGATGCGGTGAGAGGGATACAGTATAATTGGAGTGAGAGAGATGCCGAAGTAAAAAGGTAAAGTGAGAGGGGTGCAGTGAGAGAAATACACCAAGATGAATACAGTGAGAGGAATACAAGAAAAATAATACAGTGAGAAGGAAGGAGATAGTAAGAGAGATACAGTGAGAGGAATACAGTGAGCAGGATACAACGAGAGAATACATTGAGTAGGATACAGTGAGCAGGATACAACAAGAGGAATGAATACAGCGACCAATATACAGTGAGCAGGATACAGTGAGAGGGTTACAACGCGAGGGAAACAACAAGAGGAGTACAGTGAGAGGAATACAGTGAGCAGGATACAACGAGAGGAATACAGTGAGCAAGATACAACGAGGGGAATACAGTGAGAGGAATAGAGTGAGCAAGATACAACTAGAGGAAGAGAGTGAGCAAGATACAACGAGAGGAATACAGTGAGAGGAATAGAGTGAGCAATATACAACGAGAGGAATAGAGTGAGCAAGATACAACGAGAGGAATACAGTGAGTGGGATGGGATGGGGGTGGGGGGAGATGTTATCACTGTGGGAGGTATCGGCACGTTAGTTACCTCGTCGTCTCTTCCTGTTTCTTCCTCTCCCTCCCTCCCTCTCTCCCCCCTTTTGCTTCCCTCCCTCCCTCACTCACTCTGCTTCCCTCCTTTTTTTTTCCTACACTTTCCTTCCCTCCCCATCCTCCTTCTGTGGCGTCTCTCTTTCTCTTCCATCCTTCCTGTCTTCCTTCATCATCTGCATACCATTACCCCCCCCAAAAAATACAAAAATAAATAAATAAATAAATAAATAAAGATAAAATAATAGCCGATAAGAGTTTAATAGACTGACTGAATTAAATGTAAGTGTTCCGGATGTCATTCTTCTCGCTCCAGTTACCACAAGACACGAAGTAGATGAAGGCCATATAATAATCTACAGTGTGTCAGTCAATCAGTCATTATCAGAGCACAACAAGGAAGGAGGAACAACTTATAGCTAGCTGGCCACTTACTTACTCTCTCTCTCTCTCTCTCTCTCTCTCTCTCTCTCTCTCTCTCTCTCTCTCTCTCTCTCTTGGCTAAGGAGGAGGGAAGGATGGGAGGGATACCGTGGTGGGCGATAATAGGAGAGGCAGACTGATTACAATGATTTACTACCCACGATCTACCTTGTGTGTGTGTGTGTGTGTGTGTGTGTGTGTGTGTGTGTGGATCTTATTTGTACCTTCACTCGCACCTTCCCATCATATCACACTTTCGTTCACCCTTCCCTCCCACCCTCATGTACCTCACTCCACTCTCCCTCCCTCCCTCCACCCACACCCCTCTCTTCCATCCTTGCTCTCCTTCCCACACCACAACCAATCACTCACTCACTCCTTTCCACATCTTACCAACCCTCTTCCGCACCCTTTCACATCCCTTCTGTACCATACTTTATTTCCCATAGGTTTTGCCCTACTTCGACTCTTTCTACCTATTTATACCCACTCACACATACACTCGCTCCCACCCACCTTACCCTCCCTCCCTCCCTCACCCTCCCTCCTCCCTCACCCTTCCTACTCTTCCCTGCCTCACCTTACTCTTCCCTTCCGCATCCTACCTACTCTCCCCCCACCCACTAACACCCTATCGTAACCTTCTGCATCCTCTCTCCTCCCTGACACATCCTATATACTCGTGGTCCCTCTCCTACTCTACCCAATCCTATACCCAGTACCCATGAACACCTTACCCTTCCCTCTATTACTCTACCATTTCTTCCAGCATCACAACCTTCCTTCCCTCCCTTCTGCACAATACGGTACCCTTCCGTTCCCCTCTGGCATCCTATATACTCGACCTTCCTTCCTTCCTTCCTTCCTTTACACGCCTGGCAGGGGAGTGGTTGGGGGGTGGATGTAGGCAGTGGATGGGTGGAAGAGCTGGTCAGTGGGTGCGTTGATGAGTGGCTTGTGGGTGGTTGGGTGGAAGGACTGGTCAATGGGTGGATCAGTGGGGAGTGGGTGGGTGGTTGGGTGAAGGACTGGTCAGTGGTATGTTAGTGAGTGGCTGGTCAATGGGTGGGTGGGTAGGTGGGTGGATGGATCAGTGGGGAGTGAGTAGGTGGTTGGGGCAATGTTGGGGGGGGGGGGGGTCGGGTTCTCGCGTGTGCTGTGTCTGAATGGCGACTCATGCAAAACTCATGTTCCCTCCTCCCTTCATTATTTTGGTGGCCAGAGTCATGTCCTTGGGGCCTCCTCCTCCTCCGTTCACACTCTGGCCAGATAATAATAATAATAATATAATAATGCGGTACTAAGTCAGCTTCGTGTCTCGGGGAATAATTATACAGTAG
>JAWQEG010006251.1:0-10000 GCA_033782935.1 Petrolisthes cinctipes
CTATATGACCTCGCTGTTGTGGCACCAAATATCTATCAATCTATCAATCAATTATCCTCGCAACTGCCATCGGTTTTATACTCATGATAATTTTTTTTTTTTTTACATATTTTCCAAGGATATATTAGAATATATAAGAATATAAATAAAATGGTTGAAATACTGTATTGGTGTCCAAGAATTTTTTACAGTACCAAAATACGGATACATAAGAATACAATAAAATGGTTAGAATATTAATTGTTATCCAAGAGATGATTACGATTACAGTATCAGAATAAATAAGAATACATAAGAATACAATAGAATGGTTAAAATATTAATTGTTGTCGAAGAGATTATTACAAATGCCATCGGTTTTTTATACTCTTAAGATCATTTTTTATTTTTTTTTACATATTCCAAGGATAGCATACATAATTAAGAATACAATAAAATGGTCGAAATATTGGGGTCCAAGAATTTTTTACAGTACCAAGATACGGATACATAAGAATACAATAAAATGGTTGAAATATTGGGGTCTAAGAATTTTTTACTGTACCAGCAGAATACGGATACATAAGAATACAATAAAATGATTGAATATTGGTTATGCTGTAGTTGGGAGATAAAAAAGAAAACCCACATTGGTAGACAAAAGATTTATTCATTATTATTTATTTATTTATTATTTATTTATTTATTATTATTTATTAGTCAGCAGTAGGATATTCTTGAAAATAGTCTCATTGTCTTTCTCAGCTCATTTTACCCTATTTGAACTTAACTTGACCTAACCCTAACCTAACCTGGACTTAACCTTAACCTAACCCTAACCCTAACCTAACCCTAACCCTAACCCTAACCTAACCTAACCTTAACCTAACCTAACCTAACCTGGACCTAATCTGACCTAACCAAGAGCGGTGTTATTATATTTTTATTATGATTATTATATTAACATTATTTATTATCATTATTATTTGATGAAACTGGTGAACACATCTGCTGGGATTTAATTTTTCTGGTGTTTGTATTGAGTATATAAAATAATTACAAGTGGTAAGGAATATATAGTAGATTTAAAAACGAAAAATACTAAATTTATATAATAATAATAGGGTAATTGGGTTAGGGGGAGTTGGTAACCTTGGAACTGGCAGGAGTGTCAAGGCATCGATTTTCACGCCCACTTTGGCTAGTTATGTCAAGGCATCGATTTTCACGCCCATTTTGGCTAGTTTTAAACAATAATAGCCAAATATAAAAATGTTTTGTTATTAATTAAACCATTTTGAGTGAGAATATCTTGTACACACGAGAATAAAATAAAATAAAATATAATGATACACACTGCTGAAGATAAAGAGATAAAATAAACAAAATATAATTAATCTAACCACGATTATTATATTACTCATTTTTTTTGTAAATTAATTAATATCTTTCTAGACTAGAAAATATAAAAAATAGATGAAACAGATCCCTTATTAATACCATTGAAGGCGTCTGTTTCTCTGGTATATAGTTAGGAGGAATTAAATCAGTAGCCTTCCAATTTAATTAATATATAAGGTCAATTTAGGTCATCCATTATATGCTGTGAATAGATTTGGGCTACTTCTTAGGCGGGAACAGCCTTTGGTAACACTGTTTTTTAGACCCGCGATGCCAGTGTTACAAATCTAGCGCATTTTATTTTTTGCTCGTCAATAGCGATAATTTTATATACTTGTAAATATATATTTTTTTTTTTTGTAGATGTAGGAATTGAGTACAAGAGGGATATAAACACCATACATTAATTACACACACATTTAAACCCATATACCTCATATAAATACACTAGACATCATACAAAATTGAAAAAATATATAGCTAGCAAGAGTGAATGTTATATTAGCAATATAAAAAAAAAAAAAATAGTAGCTGTCTTGGCTGTGTGTGTGTTACTGCAGTGTTGCCAGATCGGTATATCTACTGAAATTCTGCTGTTGAATCTCCAGAATTTCCGAATTTTATGGATATTACTAATAAAATATCTACTAAAATATGTACTATCTAACAAATTTCTCCCGCAAATCTACATATATTTTACTAATGTGGTTGTAAAAATCTATAACCTTTTTCTAATGCCTTGAGAGAGCAAGAAATGTCATTTTTTTTCTTCGGCAGTTAGGTAGCTATATATATATAATTTATAAGGCACTCTAATATACACGCCAGTATAAATCGAATGAAAACAAAACTGAGAAATGAGTTAGCTTTCTTTTCGACCTCTGCATGGAATGATTTACATAAGATGGCTTATTTTCAGGTGTAAAATTACATAAGTTTTCAGATTACCAACAAGTAGGCTACACAAGACAAAGAATGACCAATTTAATACTATATAATGATGTTTAAGTACTGTATAATAAAAAATACATTGCTTAACAGACAGGTAATAATTCTGATAATGATTACATAAACCCACAGTGATGAAAACTATTATAATTGTTCTTCCATTCCATTTGTATATTGAATTTACTATCAGTTAATTACTATGATACATCTATTTTTTTTAATATAAAGTTTTTATTGTCATCAAATTCCTCATTAATTAATCCATAAATTATTAAAAGTATGATAAAATGAAAGAAAAGAATGATAATACTTTGATATCATTGAGATGTTACAGAATTTCAACCCGTGTGTACTATATAAAACCTTTGTACCATCTGGCAACACTGTGACAGTATGTATGTGTGTGTGTGACAGTGTTGCAAATTATGGACACATTACCCTAGATATGGGGAATTAGACCTGGGACACACGGGCGCTTTGTAGTGACCTCATACCTCAGTAGTTGTTATTAATAATTATTGTTGAAGTTCCTCAAAGTGTCTCAGGGGAATTAAGTGAAGCCGCCGAACTGTCATTTTCGGCGCCTTCAATATGGCGGACACCAATATATGTTTCAGTAAAAGTGGACTTCTGACCTGACTTCTGACCTGACATACAAAGGAATTCGCCATCTTGAAGGCGCCGGAAATGACAGATAGGTGGCTTCACAAATCAGGTCCTCATGGCGACTCCACCTATACTCAAGACCAATAATAATAATAATAATAATAATAATATTGTATTGCATTTACGTAGTCTTACATTACAAAACAACAAACATAATAATAATAATAATAATAATAATAATATTAATAACAATAATAATAATAATAATGTTGTATTGCAGTTAAGTAGTCTTACAGTACATTACAAAACAACAAACCTATACTACCTCCATGCCGACTCCTGTGAGCTCCTTGAACCGGGCTTGTATAATCCATTACTGATCGGATATATTGTTTGTACACTCGTGATACATAATTTCTGACCAGAGTGTGAGGAACAGATAAAAGCTTCGAATCGCCTGGTATTGCTCATTTGCCCACCCAGTACACCTATAGAGGCTGAGTTCGAATGCAGGGTATGTGTGTGTGTGTGTGTGTGTCTGTGTCTGTCTGTGTGTGTGTGTGTGTGTGTCTGTGTGTGTGTGTGTGTGTGTCTGTCTGTGTGTGTGTGTGTGTGTGTGGTGCCTGCCGTTCTTCTCTGGTCAGGGATTACGTATGACGAGTGTACATTGTGGTTGTGGTGGTTACTTTGTTGTGTCCAATATATGTTGTGCTGTCAAGAAATCTGAGGGCTTTAAGGTGGTAGTTCTCTTTTGTTACATTGGAGTGCCTTGATTCCTCCAAAGCATGCTAGGAAACAGACCGAGATGAAGAAAAATAATGGTATCCTGTTGCCTGGAATAGTTTGGAGGATTCAGTTGCTCCAGAATTACCAACACAAAACTCCTCCCTTAAGTGGCGGCGTCTACGTCGTGGCACCACCCCCCAATTAAGGCTACCAAGGAAGGAAGCTATGGGGGCTAAACCAAGGATGAGAGACAATATATATAATAGTCTCTCATCCTTGGGCTAAACCGTCACAAAATCCCCGCCGCCCCCCACTAGGGAGCGCGAGTCCCTGGGAACGGCTTAGGTCACCTACTGGGCAATACCTTGGGCAATACCACAACACAACAGTCAGTAATTAGTGTGTTGGTGTGTGTGTGTGTGTGTTTGGCTACTAGAGACACTGATATATCCCAACCACATACGTGTACCGCCGATTTGTATTTTATAGGCCTTCATACACGGACCACATGTATGTAGGCCTATAATATATTTTTTTTATTCATATATAGTCGCTCGGTAGCCTACAAATATTGAGTTGAGTTGAGTGTTGAAGTATCGCCTTTACACATATAGGTCTATAATATTTTTTTTTTATATATAGTCGCTCGGTGGCCTACAAATATTGAGTTGAGTTGAGTTGAGTGTTGAAGTATCGCCTTTACACATGTAGGACTATAATATTTTTTTTATATATATATAGTCTCTCGGTAGCCTACAAATGTTGAGTTGAGTTGAGTGTTGGACTTGAAGTATCGCCTTTACACATGTAGGACTATAATATTTGTTTTTATATAGTCGCTCGGTATCCTACAAATGTTGAATTGAGTTGAGTTGAGTGTTGAAGTATCGCCTTTACACATGTAGGACTATAATATTTGTTTTTATATAGTCGCTCGGTATCCTACAAATGTTGAATTGAGTTGAGTTGAGTGTTGAAGTATCGCCTTTACACATGTAGGTCTATGATATTTATTTTATATAGTCGCCCGGTAGCCTACAAAATGTTGAGTTGAGTTGAGTTGAGTTGAGTTGAGTTGAGTTGAGTTGATCGTAGTATCGCCTTTACAAATGACGGCACTTACATTTTCTTGCAGATTTTCTTTCAATGCTATTCCATGATTTCGCTAATCTTAATTTTTCTTTTATTAATCCATTAGCTGGACCTGTAGTTTCCGTACGTGTCGCTAAGGGGGTGGGGGAGTAGGGGGTCGACAAGCTTGGAGGGGGTTGGTGGGGGGTTGGGGGGTGCCGGAATATGGGGACAGGCTTAATTAGGGTGGGTAGAAATTTAAGCCTGCATGTCCCCTATTCCCTCACACCCCTAAAACCCCCATACCCCCAAGCCTGTCGCACCCCCCTAAGCCTGTCCCCCCCTTATTCCAGCACCTCCTTATAATTAAAAATAAATGGGGAAATTCCTACCAAACTAAAATAAAAAATAAAATAAAAAATGGAGTAAACAGGGAAAATTTTGAGGTAAATAGGGAAATTCTGAATTGTCTCAAAGTTGGGGAAAATTTCATCATGCAACAACAACAACGGATCTGGCAACACTGATCTCAGCTGTTGTTGTTTTGTGTGTGTGTGTGTGTGTGTCAGTCAAGGCATAAGTAAGTAAGTAAGTGTTTGTATCTTGTGTGTATGTGTGTGTGTGTGTGTGTTGTTGTTGTTGTTTATTCTATCTTGTTTGTTTGTTTGTTTGTAATTATTTTTTTTTTTTTTATGGACGTAAATATTTCACAATAATAGTTTTCCCATTGTGGCTTTTTTTCTTTTATTATTATTATTATTATTATTTATTTTTGGTTTGTTAATAATTTTGCTAAACCCTAAAAAAAATATAATTATCATAGTCAACAATAAATGCGTATTTTTTTTTTTATATTAATTTTGGTTTGTTAATAATTTTGCTAAACCCTAAAAAAATATAAGGTAAATATTGAAAGAATTACCGTTATTGCGTACTTTTTTTCTACCTTCATTACCCACTTATTTAGACCATTCTAAGACTATTTCCTTCTATGGCATTTCCTCCACAAATGCCCCATTTCCAAGATAGGGCATATTCAAATGGGGCATTTTGAAATTAGCCTGACCTTACCTGACCTGACCTAACCTAACCTAGACCGCATCAGACTACCGGGACCTAACCTGGGCAAACTACCGGGACCTAACCTGGGCAAACTACCGGGAAATAATCGTGATAAAGTACAATAAATGACTGGGCCGAAATACTGGGACCCAGCCAGATCTGGCAACACTGCTGCAAAACGGTAATTCTTTCAATAAATACCATTTTTTTATTATTATTATTATTAATTTTAGTTTGTTAATAATTTTGCTAAACCCTCAAAAAAAATATAATTAACATAGTCAATAATAGATACGTATTTTTTTTTTATTAATAAATTTTGGTTTATTAATAATTTTGCTAACTGGAAAGTAATTAACATAAAAAAAAACGGTAAATATTGAAAGAATTACCGTTATTGTGTACGGTTTTTCTACCTTCATTACCCACTTATTTAGACCATTCTAAGACTATTTTCTTCTATGGCATTTCCTCCACAAATGCCCCATTTCCAAGATAGGGCATATTCAAATGGGGCATTTTGAAATTAGCCTGACCTTACCTGACCTGACCTAACCTAACCTAACCTAGACCGCATCAGACTACCGGGACCTAACCTGGGCAGACTACCGGGACCTAACCTGGGCAGACTACCGGGAAATAACCGTGGTAAAGTACAATAAATGACAGGGGTAAAATACTGGGACCCAGCCGGATCTGGCAACACTGCTGCAAAACGGTAATTCTTTCAATAAATACCAAAAATATAATTAACATAGTCAACAATGAATGCGTATTTTCTTTTTATTAATTAATTTTGGTTTATTAATAATTTTGCTAACTGGAAAGTAATTAACATACAAAAAAACATTAGGCTATATATACCTAATTACAAACCCAAAAAAAATAATTAATAAATCTTTTAATAATTACAAACCCAAAAATCTTTAATAAATACAAACCCAAAAAAAATCTTTAATAAATCTTTAAATAATTACAAACCCAAAATTTTTTAATCAATCTTTAATAATTACAAACCCAAAAAAAATCTTTAATAATAATAATTAATAATGTTTCCATGTAATATTTTAAGTATATAATTATTTCCCTGTTTCTTTATATTATTGATTTTGGTTTATTAATTATTAAATATAATATATATATATACACATAATAATTATACATATACATAATTATATATATACATAATTATATATATACATAATAATTATAATATATACATAATAATTAATAATAATATTTTATCATTCTTTTCTCAGGACCCCAAGTTTTGAAAATAATTACCATACAGAATAACTTGAAGAATGAAACAGTAATTAAAATATAATAGAAAAAAATATAATAATAATAATAATAAATTGATAAATGGACTTTCTACCATAAGAAAAAAATACAATAATAATAATAATAATGATTATAATAAAAATAAATTGATACGAGAAGAGAGAAACAGTCATTGTGATAATTTATATAAAGAAAAAAAAATATTGCGTCAACGGAAAAATAAAGAACGAAGGAAAAAAAAGAAAGAAAAGAGAAAGACAGTCATTGTGGTCACTTATATATAAAAAGAAAATTTACTCTGTCAGAAAAATAAAGAAGGAAAAACAAAGAAAGAGAGAAGAGAAGAGAGAAAAAGATTAATAAACCAAACACTTATATATAAAAAGAAAATTTACTCTGTCGGAAAAATAAAGAAGGAAAACAAAGAAAGAGAAAAGGGAGAAAAAAACAGTCATTGTGGTCATATATATATCATTGAAAAAAAAAAAAAAATATTATCTCACTGAATTGCCAGACCCACATTTTCGTTTTTTGTCCGAGAGGTTTTTCATCCGGCGGGTAATATATATATATATATATGTATGGTAACGTTAGTGTATTTGTGCCGCTCATGTGTACATAAACCCTTGATCTCTCTCTCTCTCTCTCTCATGTGTGTGTGTGTGAAAAAAAAAGTGAAATCGAGATAAAGCCTAGAAAAGTGAACTACTGTATATTTTTGTCTGTGTGTTGCAGTATATATATGATGTGTATGATAACTGACTAACTAACCACATATACACACACACATACATACACACACAGGGTCAGTCCATAGTGTCTCCCTGTCTCTATGTTGGTACCAAACTAGTGTACCTTCGGTCGTTCAATTTTTCTCGCACCAAGTTTCCCCAAGACAGTCGCGCTGGATTCCCCGAAGGACATTTTCTTCTCCGTGTTTAAGCGTAGGATGTGGATAACTGGTAAAGTGGACCAGACCTCACATAAGGAACAGATCTTCACCGACCTCTACAATGAGTGCCGCAGTCTGGCCCCGGGTGCCAGGCTCTCCAATACACTTAGAACCAGACTGGAGAGGTTTCAGCGCGAGGACAGGCGTGAGATAGTCTCCCGTACCAGAGATGGCTGTGCACCTCTCTTTGTGGCGTGTAAGAAAGGGAATGTGGAGGTTGTGGATTATCTGATTGCTATGTGCAGTGCTGATGTGGAGCAGAGAGGGTTGTATGAGGTGCCCGATGATAGGTCTATACACAATGTTACGCCGCTGTGGTGTGCTTCAGTCGCTGGTAAACTACCGGTGGTGAAATGTTTGGTACAACACTTAGCTAATGTCAATAGTGTGTCTGACACCGGCTCCACACCAGTAAGGAGTGCCTGCTTCATGACACACTTTGATATTGTTATGTACCTTGTGGAAAACGGAGCTAACATATCCAAGCCAAACTATAACGGTGGGACCTGTCTAATAAACTCAGTACAGAGTGTAAAGCTTTGTGAATATTTACTGAGTCACGGTGCTAATGTCAACGCACAGGATATACAGAACAAGACAGCACTTCACTATGCTATACAGGAACACCGCTTTGAGACCACCAGATTATTATTGGAACACGGTGCTGACCCTCACCTCACCAGCCGTTACCGTGATGATGCACTCCAGACAGCCTGTATCAAGGGGGCATGTCAGATCTTTGAGTACCTCATAGGAGCGGTGTCGTACCCGGCAGCACGTGTGGCCAACGGATATGAACTGTTGGGTACAACATTCCTGGATGAACATCATGACATCCAGGCCGGCCTACAGTACTGGCGTAAAGCAGCCGCTCTACGTCAGACAGCTGGCATCAACAAACAGGTCCTCCCACCACGCCGTAACTACCAGTTTGCTGTTGAGTTCCGCACAGGGGAGGAACTGGAGGCGGTGGCTACAGACCTTAATGGTATGAGAACACAGAGTTTACTCATCTGTGAACGTGTACTTGGTACAGCTCATAAAGACATGATATTCAGACTAATGTACCGTGGTGCTGCCTACGCTGACTCATTACAGTACCAGAACTGTATTGACTTGTGGTTATATGCACTGGAACTCAGGATTCAACGGGACACTATTCTATTCAATGAGACATGCTTCACGGCCCAGGCGCTGGTCAGACTCTACCTAGACATGATAGATAAGCACAGTTCCGGAGTAATGACGGACACGGTCAACTTTGAGGATGCTTACCGTACCTTGGAGTTGGTGGTGGAGCAGCTACCAAAGTGTATGTCCCTCCTACGCATCAATCCCGTCCACAAGAAACACCAGAGTAACTTTGACCACATGTTGAAGGTGGTAACACACATGCTGTTCGTCCTACTACACATTCCCTGCACCGACAAACAGCGAGAGCGCTCAGCATCACTGGTAAACGGCACAGTGCGTCTGGACCCCAGGACATGTCAGGCTGGACACACATTACTACACTTGGCAGCCATGAAGACCAACGTACTCAACAACCACGCACTACTGGAGGAGGATCACATGACACCCTTCCCCTCGGCACCTGTAGTTACCTTCCTGTTGGCCTGTGGTGCGCCCGTCAATGCCACCAATGACAAGGGGTCGTCTCCGCTCTTCATGGCTTCACAGGACGTTCTCTACAAGGAGGAGGTCAGTCACTTATACTACAATATTACCTTCATATAAGATTAAATATATCACTGTCCTTTTAACACGGCACCAGTAAATCAATTAAATACTTTTAACACAGGAACAGTAAATCAATTAAATACAATATTACCTTCATATAAGATTACATTTATCACATATATCCTTTTAACACAGGATTAGTAAATTAATTAGATACTATATTCCCTTCATTTAAGATTACATTTATCACATATATCCTTTTAACACAAGAACAGTAAATTAATTAAGGGG
>JAWQEG010006251.1:15000-17949 GCA_033782935.1 Petrolisthes cinctipes
TAATTAATTGTATTTTAATGTGTGTTAATTAAAAGAAAAGGTGATTATTGATTAAGGTGAGATTATATTCCAGAGTACACACACACACACACATACACACGACACACACACACACACACACACACAGTATTCTCAAGTACACACACACACACATACACGTACATACATAGCCTACATACCTTATTCTCAAGTACACATACATACATACACACACACACAGTATTCTCAAGTACAGCACACACACACAGTATTCTCAACTATACACACACACACACAGTATCTTCAAGTACACACACACACACACACACACACAGTATTCTCAAGTACACACACACACACACATACACATACATACATACATAGCCTACATACCTTATTCTCAAGTACACACACACACACACACACAGTATTCCCAAGTACACACACACATACACACACAGTATTCCCAAGTACACACACACACACACACACACAGTATTCTCAAGTACACACACACATACACACACAGTATCTTCAAGTACACACACACACACACACAATATCCTCAAGTACACACACACATACACACACACACACACACACACACGACATACACACACACACACACACACACACACACAGACTGGAGGACCTTGGGACAGGAATGTGTGTGTGTGTGTGTGTGTGTGTGTTGATCATGTCTGGGATAACATTGGAAAATTATTCTTCTTTATGTTATTATTGTTCTATATGTTCTATTTACTTGTTCTTCTTTTGTTCTTTCTCTTTTTTTTCCTTTGTTCTTTCTTTATTATTATTTTGTTCTCTGTTCTATTTTTGTTCTTTTTTTTTGTTCTATCTCTTTTTTTCCTTTGTTCTTTCTTTATTATTTTGTTCTCTGTTCTATTTGTTCTATTTTTGTTCTTTCTCTTTTTTTTTCCTTTGTTCTTTCTTTGTTATTTTGTTCTATTTTTGGTTCTTTCCTTTATTATTGTGTTCTCTGCTATTTCCTTGTTCTATTTTTTTTTGTTCTTTACTTTATATTGTGTTCTCTGTTCTATTTCCTTGTTCTATTTTTTTTGTTCTTTACTTTTATTGTGTTCTCTGTTCTATTTCCTTGTTCTATGTTATACTCTTGTTCTTTCTGTTATTATACTCCCTGTTCTATGTTCTTGTTCTTGTTCTATCTTTGTTCTCTGTTCTCTTTGTGTTCTTGTTTGTGTGTTTGTATGTTTTGTCCTTGTGATGATAACCTTAGTACCACCCCCCCCTTTTCCTTCATCCAATCCCCCCCCTCCCCCTTCCCCACCTTCCCCTTCTAATCCCCCCTTTCCCATCCCTCCCAATTTCAATCCCCCTTCCCTTCCCCTCCCTCTCCTCCAAACCCCCTGGCCCCTCCTCCTCCCTCCCCTCCCCCCATCTCTCTCCCCCTTCTCTCTCCCCCCTTCCCCCTCCTCCTTCCTTCCAATCCCCCTTTTCCTCTCCCCCCCCAATTTCAATCCCCCTCTCCCCTTCATTTTGCCCTCCAAACCCCCCCTGCCCCTATCAATCCCCCCAATTCCCCCCCCTCCCCCCCGGCTCCCCCCCCCTCCCCCCCAACATTTAAGCCAGCTGTCAAGGTCACTGGGGATTGGTTACCTGTGTGTGTGTGGTGTGTGTGCTGTGTGTGTGTGTGTATACTTGAGAATACTATGTGTGTGTGTTTTCCATACATTGAAGATACTCTGTGAGTGTGTGTGTGTGCTGTGTGTGTGTGTGTTGTACATACTTGAGAATACTGTGTGTGTGTGCTGTGTGTGTGTGTAGTGTGTGTGTGTGGCTGTACTTGAGAGAGAGAGAGAGAGAGAGAGAGAGAGAGAGAGAGAGAGAGAGAATAATAGAGAAAGGTTGTGGAAAATACGAGAAGAATTAAAATTAAGAAGTAAAAAATGAGAGTAGGCATCAGCAAAGAGAGAGAGAGAGAGAGAGAGAGAGAGAGATGAGAGGAGAGAGAGAGAGAGAGAGAGTAGAGAGAGAGAGGAGAGAGCGAGAGAGAGAGAGAGAGAGAGAGAAACGAAACAAAAGCTCAAACAAACAAACAAACAAACGAAGCTAACTATCAATTGTCTACATGGGGAGTTGATTCGTTATAAAAAACCCGTCGGTACACTTGTGACCAAAATAGGTGTGTTCTGCGCATGTAGGGAGTGACGTCATTAAGTGGTTGGTTACTGGTTTTCCCTAATAATTAATTAAAAAAATATAGTAGTACAGCATATATACATACATACATACATCTATACATACATATACACGTACAAACATACATACATACATATATACATACATACAAACATACATACATACACAAATACTTATATACATACATACAAACATACATGTACGCACCTACAAACATACATATACACCTACAAACTACTACATACACAAATATATATATACATACATACATACACACACAAATACTTATATACATACAAGCACACATACATACACATACATACGTACACACATACAATCATACAGAGTACACATACATATACACTCACAAACATAAATAGTACGCATACATATACACTCACGAAACACACGCAGTACACATACATACATACATACATACAGCAAATACGTACACACCCATCAACAGACATAGTAGGCTAAGCGGGTCTCTCCTCTCTCTCTCTCTCACACACACACACACATACACACAACACACACAGGGTCCTAAATTTAGATATAACCCCCCACCCCCACCCCAACCCCACCCCCTCCGAGAGTCTCACGGGAGGTAATGTGTTATAAAATGAGAGAGAGAGAGAGAGAGAGAGAGAGAGAGAGAGAGAGAGAGAGGGGAGGGGAGGGGGGGGGGAGTGAGAGAGATGCTATATTTTCCTTTAGAGAGAGAGAGTGTGTCGTGTGTGTGTGTTAGAGAGAGAGAGAGAATGTTAGTGTGTGTGTCGTGTGTTAGAG
>JAWQEG010006252.1:0-36274 GCA_033782935.1 Petrolisthes cinctipes
AGGTGCATGTAAATATAAGGGACATGTAAATATAAGGGACATGTAAATATAAGGGGCATGTAAATATAAGGTGCATGTAAATATAAGGGACATGTAAATATAAGGGACATGTAAATATAAGGGGCATGTAAATATAAGGGGCATGTAAATATAAGGGGCATGTAAATATAAGGGGCATGTAAATATCAGGGGCATGTAAATATAAGGGACATGTAAATATAAGGGGCATGTAAATATAAGGGACATGTAAATATAAGGGGCATGTAAATATTAGGGGCATGTAAATATAAGGTGAGTGGGAATACAGTAATGGGAGAGATAGTCTAATGTCAGTGTTGTAGTAAGAGTACCATAGTAATGCGAGTCGTATGGTATAGTAGTAGGTAGGTCTAGGAGGAATATAAACAGTGTAGTAGCCTCAAGGATCACGTTGCCCTACATTCACTCCCTCCATACCCCACCCACATCTCTCTTTCTTCCACTCTCCCTCACTCCTTGTCTAGCCTCTCCCTTTCTCACACCTACGTCTACTCTTTCTCTCTCTCAGCATCACTTCCTTGCTCCATTAATTAACCTCAGTGAGTTACATGACCTATAATTATCTCTATCTCGGTAGATTAATAATAAGATGTTCTGGTTCTAACGCTGACGAGTTTGTGAAGCTTTTATTTCAATATCGTACTGCAGATGTGACGACACGATTTTTTCCGACGACTACTTAAGGGACCCTGTGTTGTAGTCAGAAAATTGGAGGTAAATGAGTCCAAAGGTTCCTAGCCCATTTAATATTATAACTTCAGTGATGCCAATATTTTATAGCCACGTTTGACCGATTTTGACAATACTAACAAAGGTTTCAAGCCCATTAAATTTGGTAATTGCAGTCTTGCCAACGTTTTATAATCCCTTTTGGACGACTTTTACAATACAGTAAAGGTGGAGCCAGACAGCCATTTCATTGTACATACAGCATTGCCAATGTTTTAAGCCACTTTGGGACAGATTTGACAATACTACCAAAGAATCCTAGCCCATTTAATCTGATAATTACAGCGATACCAACGTTTTATAGCCAATTTTGCACGATTTTGACAATACAAACAAAGGTTCCTAGCCCATTTAATTTGGTAAGTGCTGTCATAAAAGCCAATGTTTTATAGCCACTTTTGGACGACTTATATAGTACAGTAAAGGTGGAGCTAGACAGCCATTTCGTTGTACAGTACATACAGTATTGTCAATGTTTTATAGCCACATTTGGATGGATTTGACAATACTACCAAAGGATTCTAGCCCATTTAATCTAATAATTGCAGTGTTGCCAACGTTTTATAGCCACGTTTGCACGATTTTGACAATGCTAACAAATTTTCTTAGCCCATTTTATCTGGCAGTAGCAGTGCTGCCAATGTTTTATTACCACTTCTACACGATTTTGACAATACTATCATAGTTTCCTAGCCCATTTTATCTGGTAATTGCAGTGTTGCCAATGCTTTATAGCCACTTTTGGACGACTTTTACTGTGCTTCTAAAGGTTCAAAGCCCATATTATCTGGCATATGCAGTGGTGCCGTGGTTTCTACAATGTTGTCAAGGACTTTGGCCACTTTTGGACGAATTTTACCATGCCCGAAAACCGAAATTGATTTCAGATATTTTAGCTAGCTTAAAGCATGAATGTATACATGAGTAGATTATGTCTACTGACAGTTTACCAATTCATGTATGATTTAGACAAGATTCATGTTTTTAGCCAACTTATGATTACACGTTTAAAATATTTTTTTTATACTTATTCTTCGTATTTGATAAAATATTATTTTTTTGTTCCCCACTCCAAATGCCTGAATTTTCTAACCCATCTGCCCGTATTTGAGCATTTTACCCCTGCCTCCCCCCCCCCCCGCCTCCTACGCCTATGAGTATTATAATTGTACCATTTAATTATTCTTTCATTGGGGAGTTAGAGAGGGAAGGAAGGAAGGAAGGAAGGGGGAGAGGTAAACTGAGACGAAAGAAATACTCATCTTGTTGAGTCACATAGTAAGTGTGGAATATTTGATACTTCTGCATTAAGGGGAGGATACAGTGTTGGTAAATCCGGGGCAAACTATTCCTACAAATTTTTGTTCCTCTGGTCCTGTTTACTGGCATACTTTGGAGGAATCAAGGCGCTCCAATGTACCAAAAGTATACTCTCTCCTTAATTAACATCAACACAACGACATCTGACACAGCAACGGGATCACTTTGTACTACCGCGTTAACATTACCACAATAACAGTCAAAATGGAGCTCTCTATCTTGACAACAACAACAACAACAGTCAAAATGGAGCTCTCTATCTTGACAACAACAACAACAACAGTCAAAATGGTGCTCTCTATCTTGACAACAACAACAACAGTCAAAATGGTGCTCTCTATCTTGACAACAACAACAACAACAGTCAAAATGGTGCTCTCTATCTTGACAACAACAACAACAACAGTCAAAATGGAGCTCTCTATCTTGACAACAACAACCACAACAGTCAAAATGGTGCTCTCTATCTTGACAACAACAACAACAACCTTTTATCTTCACAATACCATCAAATCTCACTGCAGTCAAGATTATGGTGTGTAAAAGTTCGTTCCCTAAGACATGCAGTCACAATATGACAAATTTTTCTGTCCTTTGAACGTAAAAAAAAAAACAAATTTCATCGGCCATCTATCTTCTGTCTGTTTGTTTGTGTTTTCTTAATTTTTTTTCGAAGCTAGGTGTTATATTATTATTATTATTATTATTATTATTTCTATTTCTATTTATCTTGTGGCTGTCTGAGAGAATGAACTATATTAAGGACTCTGTGATCGTGTATGAAACTTGGAGGCTTCTGATTCCTCCTGACCATGCCACGAAACAAGCTCCTTCCTTATAGGTGGTGTTTCGTGGCAATATTTGAAGGACTCGTTTATCTCCAATTTTCAGACTAAATCACAGGGTCCCTTAACTCGTCGTATACACTATAGTACCGTACCACCAAACACCAAACAACAACACCACCACTTATTTCATTACTAAAGTCTATAAGTTAATTCTGTACACCACATTTACTGATAGGCCAAGTTAGTAGCATCCATCATCGTTTTTAATCATCATAATTATCTTCAGGAACATCACATGACTATATAGCTATCACATCACCACCACAACACAGCGTCCCATTCTTATCATCTTCAGCTCAGTTATGCTTTGCTATCCTGTGTTGTGCTGTGTTGTCTATTGGTATGATGTGATGTGTTGTGTTATGCTGTGTTATGCTGTGTTGTTATGTTGTGCTATGCTGTGTTGTTATGTTGTGCTA
This sequence comes from Petrolisthes cinctipes, assembly GCA_033782935.1. NCBI lineage: Eukaryota > Metazoa > Arthropoda > Malacostraca > Decapoda > Porcellanidae > Petrolisthes > Petrolisthes cinctipes. Next base: position 3,356 of record JAWQEG010006252.1, read on the forward strand.
TGCTGTGTTATGCTGTGTTGTTATGTTGTACTATGCTGTGTTATGCTGTGTTGTTATGTTGTGGTATGCTGTGTTATGCTGTGTTATTATGTTGTGCTATGCTGTGTTATGCAGTGTTGTTATGTTGTGCTATGCTGTGTTGTTATGCTGTGTTGTTATGTTGTGCTATGTTGTGCTATGCTGTGTTGTTATGTTGTGCTATGTTGTGCTATGCTGTGTTGTTATGTTGTGCTATGCTGTGTTATGTTGTGCTATGCTGTGTTATGCTGTGTTGTTATGTTGTGCTATGCTGTGTTATGCTTTGCTATGCAGTGTTGGAGCCGCCAGTCATGCAGTGCCTGAGGCTTCCTGATCCAGTCCTGCAAGTGTCCCTCCCCTACCATGCCCTCCCTTCCTTCCCTTAGCCATACTCCCTCCCCTACCATGCCCTCCCTTCTTCCCCTACCATGCCCTCCCTTCCTTCCCTTAGCCATACTCCCTCCCCTCCTTCCCTTAGCCATACTCCCTCCTTCTTCCCTTAGCCATACTCCCTCCCCTCCCTGTCCCTTCTTTCCCCTACCATGCCCTCCCTTCCTTCCCTTAGCCATACTCCCTCCCCTCCCTGTCCCTTCCTTTCTATAGCCATGTCTCCTCCCATTACAACCCTTTCTTTTCTCCTGTCTTTTCCCTATGTGTTGTTGTTGTTGTTGTTGTAGTTCCCCAGACTGTCTGGCCGAGCAGGTTTCCCCTGTGTTGATAGGATAAATATAACCAAAGAGGACCCCAATGGCAGATTAGGTAGCTTATGTAAGTAGAAGTGAGAATATTTGTAGGAAACACACTAGTCAGAAGGTGAATACTAAACTAAATGGGGAGGGGAGTATACAAGTTTTCTCAATCAAAGTTATTTTCTTGTTTTTTTTTTCCTTCATTTTCTTTTTATTTCCCTTTAGTACAAGCCCCAACACCCAGGGGAACGATGCTGCTAAAGACCTTGAAGTTAGGTTACATAAATGGAATTGATGATTGATAAACGAAGACTTGCAATCGATTAAAAAGAAAACGAAAAAAAAAAAAAAAAAATGTAATATTCCTTCCAGTTGTTCGTTCGACCTTAGCCACCCCATAAATAACAGGAATATATTCATTTTCTCTCAGGGTTGAAGCCGGGCCTGGACGTTTTCTGTTCCACAAGAGCTCGCCTCAAAGGGTTACTGTCATACCGGAGAGCCAACCCGAGGAAGAGACCACCAAGAGCCAACAGCAGCTACAGAACGACCTCCTCTCAGACCTACCCAAGAATGACACAAAGAAGGCACGACAACACAAACTCGACATCATATCCAACTGTCCACCGGGCCAACTGGACGACTTCGATGGTATTGACTGCATCATACAAGTCAGGTGAGTGAGTGTGAGGGACGAAATCAGAAATAATTAATAGATAGTATAGCAAGGAACTCATAAACACAAATCATGAGACACAGAGTATATATAATTATCAGGGGCCGGATACTCAAAACAACTTACGACATCCTATCTCGGCTAGGGAGCCCTAACTTCCCCAGTGTGCTTATGACGGTATACTCAAAACACTTACGACAGCATAGCCTACTCAAAACCTTTGGCAGTCATCTTGTCCTAAGTTAGGACGCTTGGATTTAGGACAACTCAGGCAGCCCTAAGTGGAGTTATGACACCGAACACCGTAGAAAAAATGATAAATCAACTCGGCTGTACTAAAAAGAAAAAGAAGGACTCTATACTTTTTGGCTGTATTACCAAAGAGCACCACTTTGTTGTTATTGGAGAGACTACTGAGGAAGAGTGTATAGTATAGGGAACCACTCCAATGTTAGTGATGATCACCAACGAAGATAGTGTCGATTTCCTAAGAATGAAATAAAGTTGAAATAATAAACTTATCCGAGAAATAGGACCATTACATAATATATCGCTCGTCGTACAATAAAATTTAGTGTCATTCTCACACATACTCGATTAATATTGAGTATGTAGTGTAAGCACAGTTAATTAGGAGACTTATGTGTTGCATGAAAAATACTAAACAGTTCAAGGATTCACAGCATAGCCTAATAAATGATTTTCCCAGTCATTGGTTTAAGCAGTAACTTTTCAATTTGAACCCTGAAGGAGAAGCTTTGCGCAGTGGCAGTATCGTCACCAATGAGGTATGAGGTGCAGCCATTACGCACTGGTTACCGTCAAGATTTGGGAAGTTTTTTACAAAGCACCTCGGTGACCTACTCCTCCACAGGAAGGGTAGGTAAGTCTCACCCCGCCTCCACGTGGTGACCTGGGGGGACACCTCCCTATTTTTTATAATTATTTTATTTTTATGGAGGCTGGAGGTGGCACTGAGACTCGCTCCATCATGATAAGTAAATACTGAATTTATTTATTTAATTATTTATTCCCTGGTTATTCCAAGGTGTTAAGTTAATAAAGGACCCCCGTGGTGTAGATAAATGACGATAAATGATGAAATAACCGGTGAGTGGAAAAAAATTGTTAGTTATTTTGTTATTATTGCCTTTATTTTACTTATTATTTATTCCCTGACTATTCCAAGGTGTTGATATGTGAATAAATGATCCCTTTTGTGTAAATAAATAGTGATAAATGGATATATAAGACGATAAATGATGAAATAAGACGATAAATGATACAGCCGGGGGGAAGGCCAAAAGGAAGGAAGGCATCAGCTGACCCACCGAGTGTTAAAAATATGTAATTAATTAATTTATTTATTAATTTAGTAAAGTTTAAATTATGGTAAATTTACAGGGTATTTATTGAAAGAATTACCGTTATTGCGTACGGGTTTTCTACCTTCATTACCCACTTCTTTAGACCACTCTAAGACTATTTTCTTCTATGGCATTTCCTCAACAAATTCCCCATTTCCAAGATGGGGCATATTTTGAAATTAGCCTGACCTTACCTAACCTAACCTAGACCGCATCAGACTACCGGGACCTAACCTGAGTAAACTACCGGGACCTAACCAGGGCAAGCTACCGGGAAATAACCGTGGTAAAGTACAAGAAATGACCTGAAAAGAAATTCCACCTAAAAAGAAATAACACCTAAAAAAAATAACACTTGAAAAAAATTATACCTAAAAAAATTACACCTAATATAATTACACCTGAAAAGAAATAACATCTGAAAAGAAATTACACCTAAAAAGAAATAACACCTGAAAAAATACCCCTGAAAAAATCACACCTTAAAAAAATAACACCTAAAAAAAATACAAAAGGAAATTAATACTACCTGAAAAAAAAACAAAAAACGACCTCCTTTCACAGGAAACTGTGTAGTGAAATTGCAAGGACTGTATTTCACCGCCACAGTTCATTGGCCCCTCCCCGCCAGTGTCTGTGGTCGTCAACCAAATAATAAGTGAATATGTAAATAAAATAATAATAATAATAATAATAATAATAATAATAATAATAATAAAAGAAATTATACTTGAAAAGAAATAACACCTGAAAAGAAATAACACCTGAAAAAGAAATAACACCTGAAAAAGAAATAACACCTGAAAAAATAATACTTGAAAAGAAATTACAGCTGTTATAAAAATAACAGCTAGAATAAAATAACACCTGAAAAAAATTGCACCTGGAAAAAAAAACAAAGAAAATGACACCTGGAAAAAAATAATACATGAAAAAAATAACACATAAAAAATGCCCCCTAAAAAAAACAAAAAAACAAAACGACCTCCATCCACAGGGAACTGTGTGGTGAAATTGCATTGACTGTCTTTCACCGTCACAGTTCATTGGCCCCTCCCCGCCAATGACTGTGGTCGTCAACCAAAAAATAAATAAATACGCAAATAAAATAATGTAAAAATAATGACAATTATAATAATAATAATAATAATAATAATAATAATAATAATAATAATAATAATAAAAGAAATTATACCTGAAAAGAAATAACACCTGAAAAAGAAATAACACCTGAAAAACATACCCCTAATAAAAATAACATATAAAACAAAAAAACTAAAAAAAGTACCTGAGAAAAACATATCACCTGAAAAAAATAACACCTGAAAAAAATACCACATGAAAAGAAATTACACATGAAAAAGAAATTACACCTGAAAAGGAAACAACTGAAAAAATAATGGCTGAAAAAATAACACCTGAAAAAAATGCCCCTGAAAAAAATAACACCTGAAAAAAATAAAACAAAACACCTGAAAAAATAGCACCTGAAAAGAAATTACACCTGAAAAGAAATTCCTCTGAAAAGAAATAACACCTGAAAAGAAATAACACCTGAAAAGAAATAACACCTGAAAAGAAATAACACCTGAAAAAAATAACAGCTGGAAAAAAATAACACCTGAAAAAAATAATGCCTGAAAGAAAATTGCACCTGGAAGAAAATAAACCTGAAAGAAAATTACACCTGGAAAAAATAACACCTGAAAAAAATAACAAAAATACCACCTTAAAAAAAAAAAAAAAAAAAAAAAAATGACCTCCATCCACAGGGAACTGTGTGGTGAAATATGCATTGACTGTATTTCACCATCACAGTTCATTGGCCCCTCCCCGCCAATGACTGTGGTCGTCAACCAAATAATAAATAAATACATAAATAAAATATAAAAATAATGACAAAAATAATAATAAGTATTATAATAAAAGAAATTATACCTGAAAAGAAATAACACCTGAGAAAGAAATACCAGAAAAAGAAATAACACCTGAAAAAATACCCCTGAAAAAAATAACATTAAAAAAAAACTAAAAAAAATACCTGAAAAAAATAGTACCTGAAAAAAATAACACCTGAAAAAAATAACACATGAAAAGAAATTACACCTGAAAAGAAATTACACCTGAAAAAGAAATAACACCTGAAAAGTAAAGAACACCTGAAAAAATAATGCCTGAAAAGAAATAACACCTGAAAAAATACACCTAAAAAAAACTAAATAATAACACCTGAAAAAAACATAACACCTGAAAAGAAATTACACCTGAAAAAATAACACCTGAAAAAGAAATAACACCTGAAAAGGAAAGAACACCTGGAAAAATAATGCCTGAAAAGAAATAACACCTGAAAAAATACCCCTGAAAAAAATATCACCTGAAAAAAAAATAAAAAAAAACACCTGAAAAATAGCACCTGAAAAAAACATAACACCTGAAAAGAAATTACACCTGAAAAAAATAACACCTGAAAAAAAATAACACCTGAAAAAATAACACCTGAAAAAATAACACCTGAAAAAAATAACAGCTGGAATAAAATAACACCTGAAAAAAAATTGCACATGGAAAAAAAGAGACCTGAAAAAAAAACGACCTCCATCCACAGGGAACTGTGTGGTGAAATTGCATTGACTATCTTTCACCATCACAGTTCATTGGCCCCTCCCCGCCAATGACTGTGGTCGTCAACCAAATAATAAATAAATACATAAATAAAATAATAATAATAATAATAATAATAATAATAATAATAATAATAATAATAATAATAATAATAATAATAATAATAATAATAATAAAAGATATAATACCTGAAAAGAAAAAACACCTGAAAAGAAATAACAGCTGGAATAAAATAACAGCTGGAATAAAATAACACCTGAAAAAAACTACACCTGAAAGAAAATTGCACCTGAAAAGAAAAGACCTGAAAGAAAATTGCACTTGGAAAAAAATTACATGAAAAAAATAACACCATAAAAAAATGCCACCTAAAAAAAATAAAAAAATAAAACGACCTCCATCCACAGGGAACTGTGTGGTGAAATTGCATTGACTGTCTTTCACCGTCACAGTTCATTGGCCCCTCCCCGCCAATGACTGTGGTCGTCAACCAAAAAATAAATAAATACGCAAATAAAATAATGTAAAAATAATGACAATTATAATAATAATAATAATAATAATAATAATAATAATAATAATAAAAGAAATTATACCTGAAAAGAAATAACACCTGAAAAAGAAATAACACCTGAAAAACATACCCCTAATAAAAATAACATATAAAACAAAAAAACTAAAAAAAGTACCTGAGAAAAACATATCACCTGAAAAAAATAACACCTGAAAAAAATAACACCTGAAAAAAATACCACATGAAAAGAAATTACACATGAAAAAGAAATTACACCTGAAAAGGAAACAACTGAAAAAATAATGGCTGAAAAAATAACACCTGAAAAAAATGCACCTGAAAAAAATAACACCTGAAAAAAATAAAACAAAACACCTGAAAAAATAGCACCTGAAAAGAAATTACACCTGAAAAGAAACTCCTCTGAAAAGAAATAACACCTGAAAAGAAATAACACCTGAAAAGAAATAACACCTGAAAAGAAATAACACCTGAAAAAAATAACAGCTGGAAAAAAATAACACCTGAAAAAAATAATGCCTGAAAGAAAATTGCACCTGGAAGAAAATAAACCTGAAAGAAAATTACACCTGGAAAAAATAACACCTGAAAAAAATAACAAAAATACCACCTTAAAAAAAAAAAAAAAAAAAAAAAAATGACCTCCATCCACAGGGAACTGTGTGGTGAAATATGCATTGACTGTATTTCACCATCACAGTTCATTGGCCCCTCCCCGCCAATGACTGTGGTCGTCAACCAAATAATAAATAAATACATAAATAAAATATAAAAATAATGACAAAAATAATAATAAGTATTATAATAAAAGAAATTATACCTGAAAAGAAATAACACCTGAGAAAGAAATACCAGAAAAAGAAATAACACCTGAAAAGGAAAGAACACCTGGAAAAATAATGCCTGAAATGAAATAACACCTGAAAAAATACCCCTGAAAAAAATAACCTGAAAAAAAAACTAAAAAAAAACACCTGAAAAATAGCACCTGAAAAAAAATAACACCTGAAAAAATAACAGCTGGAATAAAATAAAACCTGAAAAAAAATTGCACCTGGAAAAAAAGAGACCTGAAAAAAAAAACGACCTCCATCCACAGGGAACTGTGTGGTGAAATTGCATTGACTGTATTTCACCATCACAGTTCATTGGCCCCTCCCCGCCAATGACTGTGGTCGTCAACCAAATAATAAATAAATACATAAATAAAATAATAATAATAATAATAATGATAATCAAAGAAATTATACCTGAAAAGAAATACTACTGAAAAAATAACACCTGAAAAAATAACACCTGAAAAGAAATAACAGCTGGAATAAAAAACCAGCTGGAATAAAATAACACCTGAAAAAAACTGCACCTGAAAGAAAATTGCACCTGAAAAAAATAGACCTGAAAGAAAATTGCACCTGAAAAAAATAGACCTGAAAAAAAATTACACATGGAAAAAAAATTACATGAAAAAAATAACACCTAAAAAAATGCCACTTAAAAAAAAAAAAAAAAAAAAGACCTCCATCCACAGGGAACTGTGTGGTGAAATTGCATTGACTGTATTTCACCGTCACAGTGCATTGGCCCCTTCCCGCCAATGACTGTGGTCGTCAACCAAATAATATATAAATACATAAATAAAATAATAATAATAATAATAATAATAATAATAATAATAATAATAATAATAAAAGAAATTATACCTGTAAAGAAATAACACCTGAAAAGGAAATGACACCTGCAAAAGAAATAACACCTGAAAAAAATCCCCCTGAAAAACCTAACATAAAAAAAACTAAAAAAATACCTGAAAAAATAGTATCTAAAAAAAACATAACACCTGAAAAGAAATTATACCTGATAAGAAATTACACCTGAAAAGAAATTACACCTGAAAAAGATATAACACCTGAAAAGGAAACAACACCTGAAAAAATAATGCCTGAAAAAAAAAACTAAAAAAAAACACCTGAAAAAATAGCACATGAAAAAAACTACACCTGAAAAGAAATTATACCTGAAAAAATAACACCTGAAAAGAAATAACAGCTGGAATAAAATAACAGCTGGAATAAAATAACACCTGAAAAAAACTACACCTGAAAGAAAATTGCACCTGAAAAAAATAGACCTGAAAGGAAATTACACCTGGAAAAAATAATACATGTAAGAAATAACACATAAAAATTGCCACCTAAAAAAAAAAAAAAAAAAAAAAACGACCTCCATCCACAGGGAACTGTGTGGTGAGATTGCATTGACTGTATTTCGCCATCACAGTTCATTGGCCCCTCCCCACCAATGACTGTGGTCGTCAACCAAATAATAAATAAATACATAAATAAAATAATAATAATAATAATAATAATAATAAAACACATTATACATGAAAAGAAATGACACCTGAAAAAATAACACCTGAAAAGTAATTACACCTGAAAAAGAAATAACACCTGAAAAGGAAACAACATCTGAAAAAATAATGCCTGAAAAGATATAACACCTGAGAAAAATACCCCTGAAAAAAATAACACGTAAAAAAAACACCCCTGAAAAAAATAACACCTAAAAAAACTAAAAAAAAACCTGAAAAATAGCACCTGAAAAAAACAACACCTGAAAAGAATTTACACCTTAAAAAAATAACACATAAAAAAAATAACAGCTGGAATAAAATAACACCTGAAAAAAAATTGCACCTGGAAAAAAATAGACCTGAAAAAAAAAACGACCTCCATCCACAGGGAACTGTGTGGTGAAATTGCATTGACTGTATTTCACCGTCACAGTTCATTGGCCCCTCCCCGCCAATGACTGTGGTCGTCAACCAAATAATAAATAAATACATAAATAAAATATAAAAATAATGACAAAAATAATAATAAGTATTATAATAAAAGAAATTATACCTGAAAAGAAATAACACCTGAGAAAGAAATACCAGAAAAAGAAATAACACCTGAAAAGGAAAGAACACCTGGAAAAATAATGCCTGAAATGAAATAACACCTGAAAAAATACCCCTGAAAAAAATAACCTGAAAAAAAAACTAAAAAAAAACACCTGAAAAATAGCACCTGAAAAAAAATAACACCTGAAAAAATAACAGCTGGAATAAAATAAAACCTGAAAAAAAATTGCACCTGGAAAAAAAGAGACCTGAAAAAAAAAACGACCTCCATCCACAGGGAACTGTGTGGTGAAATTGCATTGACTGTATTTCACCATCACAGTTCATTGGCCCCTCCCCGCCAATGACTGTGGTCGTCAACCAAATAATAAATAAATACATAAATAAAATAATAATAATAATAATAATGATAATCAAAGAAATTATACCTGAAAAGAAATACTACTGAAAAAATAACACCTGAAAAAATAACACCTGAAAAGAAATAACAGCTGGAATAAAAAACCAGCTGGAATAAAATAACACCTGAAAAAAACTGCACCTGAAAGAAAATTGCACCTGAAAAAAATAGACCTGAAAGAAAATTGCACCTGAAAAAAATAGACCTGAAAAAAAATTACACATGGAAAAAAAATTACATGAAAAAAATAACACCTAAAAAAATGCCACTTAAAAAAAAAAAAAAAAAAAGACCTCCATCCACAGGGAACTGTGTGGTGAAATTGCATTGACTGTATTTCACCGTCACAGTGCATTGGCCCCTTCCCGCCAATGACTGTGGTCGTCAACCAAATAATATATAAATACATAAATAAAATAATAATAATAATAATAATAATAATAATAATAATAATAATAATAATAAAAGAAATTATACCTGTAAAGAAATAACACCTGAAAAGGAAATGACACCTGCAAAAGAAATAACACCTGAAAAAAATCCCCCTGAAAAACCTAACATAAAAAAAACTAAAAAAATACCTGAAAAAATAGTATCTAAAAAAAACATAACACCTGAAAAGAAATTATACCTGATAAGAAATTACACCTGAAAAGAAATTACACCTGAAAAAGATATAACACCTGAAAAGGAAACAACACCTGAAAAAATAATGCCTGAAAAAAAAAACTAAAAAAAAACACCTGAAAAAATAGCACATGAAAAAAACTACACCTGAAAAGAAATTATACCTGAAAAAATAACACCTGAAAAGAAATAACAGCTGGAATAAAATAACAGCTGGAATAAAATAACACCTGAAAAAAACTACACCTGAAAGAAAATTGCACCTGAAAAAAATAGACCTGAAAGGAAATTACACCTGGAAAAAATAATACATGTAAGAAATAACACATAAAAATTGCCACCTAAAAAAAAAAAAAAAAAAAAAAACGACCTCCATCCACAGGGAACTGTGTGGTGAGATTGCATTGACTGTATTTCGCCATCACAGTTCATTGGCCCCTCCCCACCAATGACTGTGGTCGTCAACCAAATAATAAATAAATACATAAATAAAATAATAATAATAATAATAATAATAATAAAACACATTATACATGAAAAGAAATGACACCTGAAAAAATAACACCTGAAAAGTAATTACACCTGAAAAAGAAATAACACCTGAAAAGGAAACAACATCTGAAAAAATAATGCCTGAAAAGATATAACACCTGAGAAAAATACCCCTGAAAAAAATAACACGTAAAAAAAACACCCCTGAAAAAAATAACACCTAAAAAAACTAAAAAAAAACCTGAAAAATAGCACCTGAAAAAAACAACACCTGAAAAGAATTTACACCTTAAAAAAATAACACATAAAAAAAATAACAGCTGGAATAAAATAACACCTGAAAAAAAATTGCACCTGGAAAAAAATAGACCTGAAAAAAAAAACGACCTCCATCCACAGGGAACTGTGTGGTGAAATTGCATTGACTGTATTTCACCGTCACAGTTCATTGGCCCCTCCCCGCCAATGACTGTGATCGTCAACCAAATAATAAATAAATATATAAATAAAATAATATAAAAATAATAATAATGATAATAAAAGAAATAACACCTAAAAAAAAAACACCTGAAAGGAAATAACAGCTGGAATAAAATAACACCTGAAAAAACTACACCTGAAAGAAAATTGCACCTGAAAAAAACTACAACTGAAAGAAAATTGCACCTGAAAAAAATAGACCTGAAAGAAAATTGCAACTGGAAAAAAAAATTACATGAAAAAAAATAACACATAAAAAAAATGCCACCTAAAAAAAAAAAGAAAAAAAAAGCGACCTCCATCCACAGGGAACTGTGTGGTGAAATTGCATTTACTGTATTTCACCATCACAGTTCATTGGCCCCTCCCTGCCAATGACTGTGGTCATCAACCAAATAATAAATAAATACATGAATAAAATATAAAAATAATGACAAAAATAATAATAAGTATTATAATAAAAGAAATTATACCTGAAAAGAAATAACACCTGAGAAAGAAATAACACCTGAAAAAATACCCCTGAAAAAAATAACATTAAAAAAAACTAAAAAAATACCAGAAAAAAATAGTACCTGAAAAAAACATAACACCTGAAAAAAATAACACCTGAAAAGAAATTACACCTGAAAAGAAATTACACCTGAAAAAGAAATAACACCTGAAAAGGAAAGAACACCTGGAAAAATAATGCCTGAAAAGAAATAACACCTGAAAAAAATAACACCTGAAAAAAATAACCTGAAAAAAAACTAAAAAAAAACACCTGAAAAATAGCACCTGAAAAAAACATAACACCTGAAAAGAAATAACACCTAAAAAAATAACAGCTGGAATAAAATAACACCTGAAAAAAAATTGCACCTGGAAAAAAAGAGACCTAAAAAAAAACCGACCTCCATCCACAGGGAACTGTGTGGTGAAATTGCATTGACTGTATTTCACCATCACAGTTCATTGGCCCCTCCCCGCCAATGACTATGGTCGTCAACCAAATAATAAATAAATACATAAATAAAATAATAATAATAATAATAATAATAATGATAATCAAAGAAATTATACCTGAAAAGAAATAACACCTGAAAAAATAACACCTGAAAAAATAACACCTGAAAAGAAATAACAGCTGGAATAAAAAACCAGCTGGAATAAAATAACACCTGAAAAAATCTACACCTGAAAGAAAATTGCACCTGAAAAAAAATAGACCTGAAAGAAAATTACACTTGGAAAAAAATTTACATGAAAAAAATAACACCTCAAAAAAATGCCACCTGAAAAAAAAAAAAAAAACACCTCCATCCACAGGGAACTGTGTGGTGAAATTACATTGACTGTATTTCACCGTCACAGTGCATTGGCCCCTCCCCGCCAATGACTGTGGTCGTCAACCAAATAATAAATAAATACATAAATAAAATAATAATAATAATAATAATAATAATAATTATTATTATAAAAGAAATTATACCTGTAAAGAAATAACACCTGAAAAGGAAATGACACCTGCAAAGGAAAAAACACCTGAAAAAAATCCCCCTGAAAAACCTAACATAAAAAAACTAAAAAAAATACCTGAAAAAAATAGTATCTAAAAAAAACATAACACCTGAAAAGAAATTACACCTGAAAAGAAATTGCACATAAAAAAGATATAACACCTGAAAAGGAAACAACACCTGAAAAAATGCCTGAAAAAAAAAAACTAAATAAAAACACCTGGAAAAAAACTACACCTGAAAAGAAATTATACCTGAAAAGATATAATACCTGAGAAAATAACACCTGAAAAGAAATAACAGCTGGAATAAAATAACAGGTGGAATAAAATAACACCTGAAAAAAACTACACCTGAAAGAAAATTGCACCTGAAAAAAAATAGACCTAAAAGAAAATTACACCTGATAAAAATAATACATGTAAAAAATAATACATAAAAATTGCCACCTAAAAAAAAAAAAAAAAAAAAAACGACCTCCATCCACAGGGAACTGTGTGGTGAGATTGCATTGACTGTATTTCACCATCACAGTTCATTGGCCCCTCCCCGCCAATGACTGTGGTCGTCAACCAAATAATAAATAAATACATAAATAAAATAATAATAATAATAATAATAATAATAATAATAATAATAAAACAAATTATACCTGAAAAGAAATGACACATGATAAAATAACACCTGAAAAGTACTTACACCTGAAAAAGAAATAACACCTGAGAAGGAAACAACACCTGAAAAAATAATGCCTGAAAAGATATAACACCTGAAAAAAATACCCCTGAAAAAAATAACACCTAAAAAAACCTAAACAAAAACCCTGAAAAATAGCACCTAAAAAAACAACACCTGAAAATAAATTACACCTGAAAAAATAACACCTTAAAAAAAATAACAGCTGGAATAAAATAACACATGAAAAAAAAATTGCACCTGAAAAAAAAGAGACCTGAAAAAAAAACGACCTCCATCCACAGGGAACTGTGTGGTATAATTGCATTGACTGTATTTCACCGTCACAGTTTATTGGCCCCTCCCCGCCAATGACTGTGGTCGTCAACCAAATAATAAATAAATATATAAATAAAATAATATAAAAATAATAATAATGATAATAAAAGAAATAACACCTGAAAGGAAATAACAGCTGGAATAAAATAACACCTGAAAAAACTACACCTGAAAGAAAATTGCACCTGAAAGAAAATTGCACCTGAAAAAAACTACACCTGAAAGAAAATTGCACCTGAAAAAAATAGACCTGAAAGAAAATTACAACTGAAAAAAAAAATTACATGAAAAAAATAACAAAAAAAATGCCACCTAAAAAATAAAAATAAATAAAAATGACCTCCATCCACAGGGATCTGTGTGGTGAAATTGCATTTACTGTATTTCACCATCACAGTTCATTGGCCCCTCCCCGCCAATGACTGTGTTCGTCAACCAAAAAGTAAATAAATACATAAATAAAATATAAAAATAATGACAAAAATAATAATAATTATTATAATAAAAGATATTATACCTGAAAAAGAAATGACACCTGAAAAAGAAATGACACCTGAAAAAGATATGACACCTGAAAAAGAAATAACACCTGAAAAAAATACCCCTGAAAAAAATAACATAAAAAAAAACTAAAAAATACCTGAAAAAAACAGTACCTGAAAAAAAATAAAACATTAAAAAAATAACACATGAAAAGAAGTTACATTTAAAAAGAAATTACACCTGAAAAAGAAATAACACTTGAAAAGGAAAGAACACCTGAAAAAATAATGCCTGAAAAGAAAAAAATACCTGAAAAAATACCCCTGAAAAAAATAACACCTAAAAAAAAAAACTAAAAAAACACCTGAAAAATAGCACCTGAAAAAAACACACCTGAAAATAAATTACACCTGAAAAAAATAACACATTTAAAAAAATAACACCTGAAAAAAGTAACAGCTGGAATAAAATAACACCTGGAAAAAAATAGACCTGAAAAAAAGACCTCCATCCACAGGGAACTGTGTGGTGAAATTGCATTAACTGTATTTCACTGCCACAGTTCATTGGCCCCTCCCCGCCAATGACTGTGGTCGTCAACCAAAAAGTAAATAAATGCATAAAAAAAATATAAAAATAATGACAAAAATAATAATAATAATTATAATAAAAGATATTATGCCTGAAAAGAAATAACACCTGAAAAAGAAATGACACCTGAAAAAGAAATAACACCTGAAAAAAATACCCCTGAAAAAAATAACATCTAAAAAAAAAACTAAAAAAATACCTGAAAAAATAGTACCTGAAAAAAATAACACATGAAAAGAAATTACACCTGAGAAGAAATTACACATGAAAAGAAATAACACCTAAAAAAGAAATGACACCTGGAAAAGAAATAACACCTCTAAAAAATACCTCTGAAAAAAAAATAACATCTGAAAAAAAAATACCTGAAAAAATAGTACCTGAAAAAAAAACATAACACCTGAAAAAAATAACACATGAAAAGAAATTACACCTGAAAAGAAATTACATCTGAAAAAGAAATTACATCTGAAAAAGAAATTACACCTGAATAAGAAATAACACATGCAAAAATAATGCCTGAGAAGAAATAACACCTGAAAAAATACCCCTGAAAATAATAACAACTGAAAAAAACACTAAAAAAAAAACACCTGAAAAGAAATTGCACCTGAAAAAAATAACACATAAAAAAAATAACACCTGAAAAAAATAACAGCTGGAATAAAATAACACCTGAAAAAAATTGCACCTGAAAAAAAATAGACCTGAAAAAAAAAACGACCTCCTTCCACAGGGAACTGTGTGGTGAAATTGCATTGACTGTATTTCACCATCACAGTTCATTGGCCCCTCCCCGCCAATGACTGTGGTCGTCAACCAAATAATAAAAAAATACTTAAATATAATAATAATAATAATAATAATAATAATAATAATAATAATAATAATAATAATAATAAAAATAATAATAAAAGAAATTATACCTGAAATGAAATAACACCTGAAAAAATAACACCTGAGAAAATAACACATGAAAAGAAATAACAGCTGGAATAAAATAACACCTGAAAAAAAACTACACCTGAAAGAAAATTGCACCTGATAAAATAGACCTGAAAAAAAATTACACCTAAAAAAATAATTACATGAAAAAAGTAACACCTGAAAAAAATACCACATAAAAAAAAAAAAAAAAAAAAATGACCTCCATCCACAGGGAACTGTGTTGTGAAATTGCATTGACTGTTTTTCACCATCACAGTTCATTGGCCCCTCCCTGCCAATTACTGTGGTCGTCAACCAAAAAATAAATAAATACGTAAATAAATTAATATAAAAATAATGACAATAATAATAATTATTATATTAAAAGAAGTTATACCTGAAAAGAAATGACAACTGAAAAAGAAATAACACCTGAAAAAGAAATATGAAAAAAATTACACCTGAAAAGAAATTCCACCTGAAAAAGAAATTCCACCTGAAAAGGAAACAACACCTGAAAAGAAATAACATGAAAAAAATACCCCTGAAAAAAACACACAAAAAAACACCTGAAAAAATAGTACCTTTAAAAAACATAACATCTGAAAAAAAATTACGCCTGAAAATAAATTACACCTAAAAAAATAACACCTGATAAAATATTACCTGGAAAATAACACCTGGAAAGAATTAACACCCGAAAAGAAATAGCACCTGAAAAGAAATAGCACCTGAAAAGAAATAACACCTGAAAAGAAATAACACTTGATAAGAAATAACACTTGAAAAGAAATAACACTTGAAAAGAAATAACACTTGAAAAGAAATAACACCTGGAACAAATAGACCTGAAAGAAAATTACACCTGGAAAAAAATAGACCTGAAAGAAAATTACACCTGGAAAAAAATAGACCTGAAAGAAAATTACACCTGGAAAAAATAATAGATGAAAAAAATAACACATAAAAAATGCCGGATAATCTTTGGAAGCGTTCCTTGTAACGAAATTTAATGAAAATCAGTAATCATATAGTTAACATAATGTACAATACCTTTATGACGGGTTAAGTTGTCGGTCGAATCTGGTTTCGTAACAATATGCAAGTTTATGTATTCACACTCTGATTTTTTCCCCCAAGTCTAAAATATCAATAAACAATATGGCTGAACCCATATGGTAGTCACCATATTCTCATAAAACATAACAAAGTAAAAGTCCGTCATTCAAACAGTATATTATATACTGAGGTTACACAACTGTAGGTTATATTTCCTTCGTGAATTGCTTTGAGATTTTGCACACAATTTAACCTAAATATTCCCCAGAAGTACCTCACGTCATATGAAAGGTTGAAAAACTACTCTTATGATGGCCTTCAGTGTTGCGAGTCTGCTTGACAAATTTCCCTCACTTCAACATCAGAAATTCTCTTTTTACCTCAATTTTTCCCTGACGGTCTTTTTGCTATTTCGTCTGGTAGAAATTTCTCTGATTACTCTTGAACAATCTTTATATTTCCATGTGCGCACTTAAATATTCCCTAAAACGGATAAATTTCCCTGCACCTGTCAACACTGATGGCCTTATCTCTCAACAATAGTGCATTCTGGATAAGCAGGTGCAATGTCATACTTAACTATCTCTATTTCTAATACTCAAACCATTATTCCTATGTCTTATAACCACAATAGCATTATTCTATAGGATTTTTACATTATTTATATTCATCATACTCATTATTCCCTTTATTCCTACTTATTATTTATTTCAATATTTTATGACATGAAAACTGTACATGTGAGGCCACCTCAGGACAGCTGAACAAGGAAGCCGGCTCATTGTAACCTCTTGCAATCATGGCGTCTGTCAGCTCTACCTTTGAGTGTTACTACTACCCCTAGTAGGTGTTTAAACTGTGATATGGGCCTCCTTGAATTTCACCATCGGTATGTTTCTGACTCCAGGGCCCTATTTGATTTGTGCGTGCGCCACAAACTTATTTTAGATAAGAAAAACTGTGACAATTGTGAATAAGACACTACTTTGGACTATGGAAAAAAATTGTGGAGGTGTCAGAAATACGTCTCCAAGCAGAAAAAAAAAAAAAAAAAATAGAGCAAAGTTCTCCACTATTCTTACCTATGCATCCACCAACTTTCATCTCGGTAAGCATTCAGTTAAACTATTTGTGTATTTTTTGGGAGAGGGGATAATCTTGATATGTTAAGATTTGATGTTATTTTTGGTTTCGGAAATGCACACTAAAGAAGGATATTAAGGTTAGCCCCAAAGGATATCAAGGTTAGGCCCGAAGGATATAAAGGTTAGGCCCGAAGGTTGTAAAGGTTAGGGCCGAAGGTTATAAAGGTTAGGGCCGAAGGATATCAAGGTTAGGGCCGAAGGATATCAAGGTTAGGGCCAAAGGACACCTCGGTCTAGGTTAGGTTAGGTTGGGTCAGGTTGGTTAGTGTGATTTCAAAATTTCATTACCTTATTGTTTTATGATCAATTGATTTTCCCTATTTTTGTGAATATCTTTCCAAGATATCCAAAAATCCCAATATCTTGAGTATTTTCCAAAATCTTGCTATTTCCACCCTAGATTTTAGACAATTCATTTCAAAACTTGGCTCGCATTTTCAAATTTCGACATTTATGGCTGATCATAATTTCAAAAGTTGGCGTGCATTTTCAAATTTTGACATTTATGGCTGATCATAAATTCAAAAGTTGGCTCGGATTTTCAAATCTCGACATTTATAGCTGATCGTAATTTCAAAAGTTGGCTCGGATTTTCAAATTTCGACATTTATGGCTGATCATAATTTCAAAAGTTGGCTCGGATTTTCAAATTTCGACAATTATGCCTGATCATGAAGTCACTATAAAACTCAAACATGCTAATTTACGTGTTTTCCCCCACCCAAACCCCCCGGATTCCCAGGCTCTCCCCCAAGATTGTATGGGTAGGAATGGGGTGGCAATAGTATCAAAATACATCATTTCCGAAAATCAATTTAAACAAAAAACATCAAATCCTTTCATTTTAAGATGATTCTATAAAAAAAAAAAAAAAATTGATGGAGGCATGATTCCAAAGATTTACCATAATAATAATAATAATGTAGATTCCTCCTAACTATGCCATGCAATAAGACACACTGTATTTCACAGCCTAGCAACAAGCTAATAAGCCGTGTCTGCCATACGTAGGGAGCAATGGATAATTCCTGCACTGTCACACATTCAAATCAATCGTGAAAGTTCTTCCATTATTACATCATTTATGCCTTTCACCCTGACAAGTGCGTATGGATGAGAATTGGAAAACTACAAACAGAGGTCTTTAATTACGAAATGCATGGAGGAAAGCAGGTAGACTGTGAAAAGGATTTAGGAGTGCTGATAGATTGTGAACTTAATTTCAGAAGACATTTAGCAGAAAAAATTAATAGGTCAAATAGGATGTCTGGGTTAATAAGAAGGACATTTATAAACTTAGACTATTCAAAACATTGTATACTGCCATGGTGAGACCTCTTTTAGCACCCATTTAAACAAAAAGACATAAATACAGTTGAAAATGTGCAGAGGAGAGCAACGAGAATGATTCCTTCCTTACAGGGGTTGAATTATGAAGAAAGATTGAAGAACTTAGATCTTCCTTCATTGACATACAGAAGAAATAGGGGAGACATAATTAAAGCATAATAATAATAAAAATGTCAATATATCAATATATTATAAATTAAATATATGGTAGGAAAGTATGCGGCAATATATTTCAGAGAGCAGAGGAAACTAGAACAAGGGGACATAATAGTAAGAAGATCAGAAAGTACGACCAAGATTAAACATAAGGAAATATTCATTCAGCTATAGAATTGTAAATATATGGAACTGCAGCCTTCCCGATTATGTCATAAATTCAGAAAGTGTAAGGAAGTTTGAGATTAATCTGGACAAGGAATGGAAAAGTAAAAAACAAATATTTCAATATAAAGCACAACTACAATCAAACCTACAATTAAGTCGGCTCTGTTCTAACAAGTTGGCAACGAATTGACAGTCAAGATGAGGAGCCGGAGTCACAGGCCAGCTGGTAAAAGGCCTTCTTCTGGATGTATTCTACGGTATCCCTGACTAAAAGGAACATGATAAGGAACATGATAGTAATTCAGTACTTACCGTGCTGTTATCTTGTTACTTGTTACTTGTTGTTGGATATTCTATGCCCCGCTCCACCGGCAGATGGTACTCCACAGGTCCTCTCTCAATATTATTAAACACTATAATCACTTGTAATACTCATATCATCCATGTTGTAACACTATAATCACTTGTAATACTCATATCATTCATGTTGTAACACTATAATCACTTGTAATACTCATATCATTCATGTTGTAACACTATAATCACTTGTAATACTCATATCATTCATGTTGTAACACTATAATCACTGGTAATACTCATATCATTCATGTTGTAGTACTATAATCATTTGTAATACTCATATCATTCATGTTGTAACACTATAATCACTTGTAATACTCATATCATTCATGTTGTAACACTATAATCACTTGTAATACTCATATCATTCATGTTGTAACACTATAATCACTGGTAATACTCATATCATTCATGTTGTAATACTATAATCATTTGTAATACTCATATCATCTGTATCGCAACACTCAGCCAACAGATGTGTTTTCAGTCTTTTCTTAAAAATCGTGCAATTTTCACTACTCCGGACATGTAATGGCAATCCATTAAAGAGCCTTTGTGTACACCTTTCAAACGCTCTGAAACCCATTGTCAGATTACTCCTCGGCTCATTTAACCTGTATTGTTCGTCACTATGCCTGAGTTCCATAGAGGTCTTTATGGTATTTATTGAAAGAATTACCGTTTTGTAGCAGTGTTGCCAGATCCGGCTAGGTCCCAGTTTTTTGCCCAGGCTGGTAATTTCCTGTACTTTACCACGGTTATTTCCCGGTAGTTTGCCCAGGTTAGGTCCCGGTAGTCTGATGCGGTCTAGGTAAGGTCAGGTAAGGTCAGGCTAATTTCAAAATGCCCCATTGGAAATGGGGCATTTGCAGAGGAAATGCTATAGAAGAAAATAGTCTTAGAATGGTCTAAATAAGTGGGTAATGAAGGTAGAAAATAGTCTTAGAATGGTCTAAAGAAGTGGGTAATGAAGGTAGAAAATAGTCTTAGAATGGTCTAAATAAGTGGGTAATGAAGGTAGAAAATAGTCTTAGAATGGTCTAAAGAAGTGGGTAATGAAGGTAGAAAATAGTCTTAGAATGGTCTAAAGAAGTGGGTAATGAAGGTAGAAAATAGTCTTAGAATGGTCTAAATAAGTGGGTAATGAAGGTAGAAAATAGTCTTAGAATGGTCTAAAGAAGTGGGTAATGAAGGTAGAAAATAGTCTTAGAATGGTCTAAAGAAGTGGGTAATGAAGGTAGAAAATAGTCTTAGAATGGTCTAAAGAAGTGGGTAATGAAGGTAGAAAATAGTCTTAGAATGGTCTAAAGAAGTGGGTAATGAAGGTAGAAAATAGTCTTAGAATGGTCTAAAGAAGTGGGTAATGAAGGTAGAAAATAGTCTTAGAATGGTCTAAAGAAGTGGGTAATGAAGGTAGAAAATAGTCTTAGAATGGTCTAAAGAAGTGGGTAATGAAGGTAGAAAATAGTCTTAGAATGGTCTAAAGAAGTGGGTAATGAAGGTAGAAAATAGTCTTAGAATGGTCTAAAGAAGTGGGTAATGAAGGTAGAAAATAGTCTTAGAATGGTCTAAAGAAGTGGGTAATGAAGGTAGAAAATAGTCTTAGAATGGTCTAAAGAAGTGGGTAATGAAGGTAGAAAATAGTCTTAGAATGGTCTAAAGAAGTGGGTAATGAAGGTAGACAATAGTTTTAGAATGGTCTAAGGAAATGGGTAATGAAGGTAGAAAATAATCTTAGAATGGTCTAAGGAAGTGGGTAATGAAGGTAGAAAAACCGTACGCAATAACAGTAATTCTTTCAATATTTACCGTATTTATCATTTGGAGTATATTGGTCCCGATTGCTGCTTGTATGCACTTTTCTTCTCTTTCCAATTGGGCACACGTACAGTATGTTGGTATAGAGTTCAATAACGTTATATATAAATAGTTGTAATAACAGCACAGTTTCTTTAAATAAAATCACGAACGAGCGATATGACCCTCTCCACACGAAGGTTAGAAGGCAACTGATATTAATCTTACCTGAATTTACCACAACACCACAAGGAAGGGTCCTACAGATTAGGCCTAGGCTGGGATTGGTCAAAATTATGTACGCTTTCTCTTTTTTTTTTTTTTTTTTTTTTTTTTTTTTTTTTTTTTAATGCGCCTCGATTTAGTGGACCGTATTCAAGAACATTACTTTGTGGTGTATCCGATGGTGTGGTAAAGATACGATGCCTCCATAGACAAACAACAGGGCCATTCGTACCGTTACCAAACCATCGTATACACCACGGTTGTTCTTGAATATGGTCCAACGTTATGTCTCACTGCATTCGTTATAATTATGTCAAGATTATTCATGGTATTTACGACGGTATGGTACTGGTACGATGGATGACTGTAGCTGTTGTTTACCTATATAGTCATCATCGTACTATTACCACACCATCGTCAATACCATGGATATAATAATTTCTGGCATACGATTCATTGTTTGTTTTGGTAATTAACAGGGAATTTGAGCCGGCAGTTTAAATTGTCACGCTTATTATAGGGCTAGTTCCACAGTGGCTTGGGCTTGTTATGATCCTCCCCAACCAACCACACTTGTCTTTGGGTTCGTTATGATCCTTCCCAACCAACCACACTTGTCTTTGTGTTCGTTATGATCCTTCCCAACTAACCACTCTTGTCTTTGGGTTCGTTATGATCCTCCCCAACCAGCCACACTTGTCTTTGGGTTCGTTATGATCCTTCCCAACCCATCACACTGTCTTGTCTTTGGGTTCGTTATGATCCTTCCCAACCCATCACACTTGTCTTTGGGTTCGTTATGATCCTCCCGAACTAACCACATTTGTCAGTTTTACTTATATCCAACAACAAACTCAATCTCCATATCCACGTACTAAATCTGTCAGGTAGTTCCATTATTACCATAGTTTGTTTGGATGCTCCCCAACCACACTGTCATAGTTTCATAGTAGAGTCATCCAATCCATAGAAACACGTGTCGTTTTAGTCCTCACCACCAAACAATGACATTCACCCTTCACTGAAAAGTGGCCACACATAATTTGGCAGTATATTATTCATCATATTATCATCTTTTAGTGCAGCCAAAGACTAAAATAATTAATGACATCGAGTGTGATCATGACTAATAGTTCAATTCATGTTAATGAAAATAACTTAAACTACAAATGAAACCGATATAAAAATTACATACATATAAGCAACTTAATGGTATGTGAGTAGGTTACACACTCAGTGTGCAGACACACATACAGCTAAAAATAAATGAATTACACACACACACACACACACACACACACACACACACACACATACATAATCTATGCATTCTCATACACACAGGTGCCAATCTGGGGAAAGTGTTAAGCATTTCAATTATTTACTTAATATTTTTTCACTGGAAGAGACAATAGGGAGTTTTCATGTGACGTCACGGTGTGCTCGGCAGCCATTTGGTTACATTTGGTAGTACAGTATACCTCTATGTATACAAGCAGAGGGTAGTGGTTAGGTCTAGCACGTTTCATTTATTTTACTATTCGTTTCAGCGCCGGACAGACGCTGTTTTTCGCAAATATCTCCTAAATGAATCGTTGTTTAAGTATAATATTTCAGCACACTACCTTTAACATCCGGACCTAATTTATGGCTGACATACCATATTACTATATGTGTTAAGTTAGGAGTTTACTCGTGAAAAATAACACAAAGCTGGCCAGTTATATTGACGCATTCGAAGGAAAGTGTGCCCCCCCCCCCAACACCCTCCCAAACCATTCCTAACCACAACTACTTCTCCCCCTTCTCGCCCTCGTTATCCCTCCTCTTATCCCCCTAGCTCCTCGCCTCCCTCATCACTCGTGTACCTCATAACTCAGAGAGGGGGACGGGATACGGGAGACTGTGGGTATTCAATTAAGGCATAAATTACTTATTTAAAAAGGTAAAGAACACATGAAGCAACCATGTACGATTTTATTTGGTTGCCCAAAACCAAAACTGACTTCATCCTTCTGGTGGCCTTAGACACGTGGGTTATTATCCGGCTATACGGCCATTAACAACGGGATTAGCTATTGCTTTAATGGTCGTTTGACCCACTCTGGTTTTCATGTCCACACACAACTGTAACTGTATTAAACAATATTACTAATGAACGATACGTATATACATACTGTCATATGTAACTATTATTTATGTACGTAATTAGAATAAGAAAAAACAAAAACAAAGATGGAAGGGGGATGGTGTATATATATAGGGAGGTGACGAGTGAAACGGTGAGGGGGATAATGTGATATTGGGGTAGGGAAGGAAGGAGTGGTGGTGGGGGGGGGGGGTGTTGGTGGAGGGGTTACACAAGTACCCCACACTCGTCCCATTCTCTATAACGCCTTAGATATGATGACTGGATTAGGCTTAATATCACTCAGTAAACTCCTAACATAACACATATAGTAATATGGTATGCCAGCCATAAATTAGGTCCGGGTGTTAAAGATAGTGTGCTAAAATGTTATATTGATACAACGATTCGTTTAAGAGATATTTGCGAAAAACAGCGTCTGTCCGGCGCTGAAACGAATAGTAGACGAGTGTTAGACCTCTAAGGGGGTAATTCGCTTTTGTTACATTGGAGTGCCTTGATTCCTCCAAAGTATGCCAGGAAACAGAACCAGATGGACAAATATAATGGTGTCCTGTTGCTTGGAATTGTTTGGAGGATTCAGTTGCTCCAGATTTACCAACACCAAATATCCCCCTTAAGGGGATATTTAAGAATGTCACAGTTTTGCTGCATGGTGAGATGTTCTAACACAGACAAACTTCCTGGTTTGTCCTTCTTTTGGGGCCGGATATTCAAACGTGGCGTAACCTAGAGCAGCCACACCGTCCTATCTGACTTAGGGAGTCTTAAGATAGAAACAGGTTAGGACATCCTATTTCATGCCCTAAGTTGGTATACTCAAAATCTTTTTAGGGCGTCCTATCCTGTTCCTAAGTAGTTAGGGAGTCCTAAATCTTCCCGGGTGCCCTATGTCGTTCAGCCACTTAGGGTGGCGTCTTTCAAGTGACTCGGACTGACTCCAGCCAATCAAAAGCAAGCTCGATCAGCTGACAAAAGTAAACACGAAACAAAACACAACATTATGCGTATGACGGTATGAGTGGTATAATGTGTGTCGAAACTGTAGAGAGTAAGACATAGTATCTACTGCGAAATAAGTACCACTGCCATCATCGGTATATTTGCCTTTCCTGTTGTTTCTCTCAATCCTTCAGTTGAAAAAATAGTAAATAAATAAATAAATAAATAAATAAATAAATAAATAAAAAGATAAAACAAATAAAAATGGGGATAATGAAAAATAATGATAACATAGATAAATTAATAACTAACAATGGGAATAATAAAAAAATAATGATAGATTAGATTAAGGGGAGATTCTCTTGTTGGTGAATTGGTAGACTACTGATTCCTCCTAACAATGCCATAAAACAGACCCCCTCAATGGTAGTAATAGGGGGATCATCTGTTGTTGCCTGGTATAGTTTGGAGGAATCACAGACCTTCCAATTCACCTACAAAAGAATCTCACCTTAGTTAGTAATTAAATATCTGGAAAAGAATTAGTAAGTGTCATTCATTGTGCATTTATCAGAGCTCAACCAGGCAGACAGACAGACAGACAGACAGACAGACAGGCAAGCAGGCAGAGACAGGCAGGCAGACAGACAGACAGGCAAGCAGGTAGAGACAGGCAGGCAGACAGACAGACAGACAGGCAGATAGACCGACAGACAGGCAAGCAGGCAGAGACAGGCAGGCAAACAGACAGACAGGCAAGCAAGCAGAGACAGGCAGACAGACAGACAGGCAGATAGACCGACCGACAGGCAAGCAGGCAGAGACAGGCAGGCAGACAGACAGACAGGCAAGCAGGCAGAGACAGGCAGGCAGACAGACAGACAGGCAAGCAGGCAGAGACAGGCAGACAGACAGACAGACAGGCAAGCAGGCAGAGACAGGCAGGCAGACAGACAGACAGGCAAGCAGGCAGAGACAGGCAGACAGACAGACAGACAGGCAGATAGACTGACAGATAGGCAAGCAGGAAGAGACAGGCAGGCAGACAGGCAGGCAGACAGACAGACAGACAGACAGGCAGGCAGACAGACAGGCAACAACAACAGCAGGGAGTGGAAGTGACATTACCCATTATAACATGTGACATCCTTTAAGGCGTGAATAGTGGCATTGTTGTTAATCTGGACCAACTGGCTGATTCCTCCAACCTCTTCCAAGCAACAGGTTACCATTAAGTTTGCTAATCTGGTCCTGTTTCCTTGGCATACTTTGGAGGAATCAAGATGTACCCAAAGTGCACTACCTAACCCCCCACCCCACCTACCCCCTTAAATCCTGCCTACCGTCGGCCTCCATAACGTAATTACGGCTCTGAGGGGCAAGTGAATGGCAAGTAATTATACCTCGCTCTAATTCACTCCGCTGTATTAATTATTCCCGCTTATATAATCAGTCCACACTCCTCCTCCTCCTCCTCCTCCTCCTCCTCCTCCTCCTTCTTTCTTGTGTATGTATGTATGTATGTATGTATGTATGTAGGTCATATTATGTGTGTATACCTGCAAGCAACCGAGATGATTTATGCATAGATAAAAATATTCTGTTAATTTAGTAATGTATACACGCAATATACAATGAATGAATATATTAACTTAATCATGTTATATCGAAGAAGAACTCTATATATACAAATTAACAATAAATAACAAAAAATAATGATGTCCTGTTGCTTGGAATATACTCAGGAGGAATCGGTTACTCCAGATTTCCCAACACTGTACAGTCACGAGCACTAATAAGTATACAGGTTTGGTTGATGCTTCGAACAGTTCAATTTCACCAACGAAGTAATTTCAATCGAGATCTTATTGTGCATTTATTTACTGTCTCCAGGAATTCGAAGCACACCTGTATACGTATTAGTGCTCGTGACTGTACTTCCTCCTTGATTATTTTTATTCAGGCTGAGGAAGGTAGGAAGGTAGGTACTTGTATTGAGGGCAAGTGTTGAAAGGGTTGTGTAGGATGAAGGTATTGTAAACAAGGAGTGTGTGGGATGGGTGTGTAGGAAGGAGTGTGTATTGATGTCGGGTGAAAGTAGTAAATGTATGGGTTTGTTAAGTGAGAGTGCGTGGGAAAGGTAGATGTGTGTGTGTGTGTGTGTGTGTGTGTGTGTGTGTGTGTGTGTAAGGTAAGGAAGGGTATGTATGTGTGTGTGTGTGTGTGTGTGTGTGTGTGTGTGTGTGTGTGTGTGTGTAAGGTAAGGAAGGGTATGTATGTGTGTGTGTATGTGTGTGTGTGTGTGTGTGTGTGTGTGTGTAAGGTAAGGAAGGTTATGTATGTATGTATGTGCTTGTGGTATGTGTTTGGTGGGGATGTATGTACAGTATATATGTGTATTCTAAGTGTATGTGTACTTTGATAATGTGTGCTGATTTGACGAATGTGTACATAGCCATATCATGTATTTATGTATGTATGTATGTATTGTATTGTATGTGTGTTCGCTCGTGTGTTGGTGGTGCAAATGAGGGTAATGATACAGATAAGGGAGGACATGACAAGTGAAGGAGACAGGCGTGGTGTGGCAGAGAGTGAGCACAAGTGAGAAGCAAAAGTGAGAGAGAGGCAGAGGAGAGGTGGTGTGAAAGATGGCAGGATGAGTGGCAGGCGGCGGCAGAGTCAGAGATAGGTGATGGCAGGTGTGTTGGCAGGTGTGTTGGCAGGTGTTGTGGCGATATTTTGGTAGGTGTGTTGGCAGGTGTGTTGGCAATGTGTTGGTAGGTGTGTTGGCAGATGTGTTGGTAGGTGTGTTGGTGATGTGTTGGTAGGTGTGTTGGCAGGTGTGTTGGCAGGTGTGTTGGCATTGTGACAGACAGACAGACAGCCAGACAGAATAGGAAAAGGAAAATAGGAGACATAAACAGAGAGAGGAATTAATGGAGATGGTTGGTGGAGGGGGAGGGAGAAGAATGGGAGAGGGAAGGAAGAAGGGTTGAGTGGCCCCCTCCCTGACCCCATGTGACCCCCTCAATGATACTAACTTACCCCCACCGACCCTCTTACTTATTTCCTGTGTCTTACTATACCACACACACCCCTGACTGACTGACTGCCTCCTGCCACACCCTGACTTGTCCAATTTCTCACCTACTTTATTTATTCTACTTTCTCTACCTCTCACTTACTTTATTCTACCTTCTCTACCTCTCACTTACTTTATTCTACCTTCTCTACCTCTCACTTACTTTATTCTACCTTCTCTACCTCTCACTTACTTTATTCTGCCTTACTCTACCTCTCACTCTCTTATTTTTCTTCACCCTGCATGCTGTACTCTATTATACCTCTCACTCTTTTACTCCATCTCAACCTTCTTATTTTATTTTCACTTCTCAATACTTCATTCACTCTTCCCACATCACACCACAACATGTCATAAGGATTGGGTTGACACAGACTCTAAGTCGACAATTACATTAGTGTGTGTGTGTGTGTGTGTGTGTGTGTGTGTGTGTGTGTGTGTGTGTGTGTGTGTGTGCCTCGTAAACCCCAACAACAGCAGCAGCAGCAGGTCAACATGAACGAAAAACTCATGACCCTCTCTCTCATGACCTCTCTCTTTCTCATGACCTCTCTCTCTCATGATCTCTCTCTCATGATCTCTCTTTCTCTCATGATCTCTCTCTCTCTCTCAGGACACTCTCCCTCTCATGATCCTCTCCCTCATGACACTCTCTCTCATGACCCTCTCTTTCATGACTCTTATGACCACACTCACCCATCTACCTCCCACACTCACCCACCTACCTCCCACACTCACCCCCCTACCTCCCACACTCACCCCACTTTCTCCCTCCTTCATCCCACCTTCTCCTACCCTCACCCCACCTCCTCCTCCTCACCACCCTCACCCCACAACCTCCTCCTCTCACACTCACCCCACCTCCTCCTCCTCACCACCCTCACCCCACCACCACCTCCTCCTCTGATCACCCTCACCCCAGTAGTAGAAGCAGCCCACCCACCATACAGTTGGCAGGAAAATAAATACAGGGGAAATATACTATGCCATAACCACCCACAAAAACAGTTCCCAGATAATTCCAAACACACAGATATAAAAGTTGGTTGAAGGGTCAATATTTCTCAAACTTTCACGGTGAAGTGGCTCCATGTTTCAGCTTTGTTGTTGTTGTTGTGGATTGGGGATTAGGGATTGGGGGTTTGTTGGTGATTGGGGAAGGGTTGTTGTTGGCCTGGGGTTGGGGAGTTTTGTGGCTCCCTGTTTGAGCTCTGTTGTTGGGGTAGGAGATTGGGGGTTGGGAGTTAGTGGGTGTGTGTGTGTGTGTGTGTGTGTGTGTGTGTGTGTGTATTTGGGGAAGAGTTGGCTTGGGGTTTTGGGGGGTTTGTGGCTTTGGTATATACATAGGATTTACTAAGCCAATTGGGATGCAGGCAAACCAACTCTGTGTGAACGAGTGCATTCCACCACGTGTTATGGTCAGTCAGTGCCCTCCCTGCATGCACGCTGACCTGACTGACCTCCCGCTCCACCACGTGATTGGAGAGGGGGAGGGGGAGGGGGGGGAGAAGAGTGCCAGGAGAGGGAGAGTGCCAGGAGAGGAAGTGCTGAGGTGAGAAAGAGAATACCAGGGGGAGAAGTGAGGGAGGGTCAACTCGGGGAGGGAAGGAGGGAGGGAGGAAGGCCCAGGGGTGGTAAGTGTGATTGGATGTGGTGTGCATGGAGTGCCTCATTGACCCCCACCCCCCCCCACCCCTTCTGAACCAGGTTGCCGAGCCCCTGGGAGAGGTAAAAGTGGGATTATTTTACTTCGAGCCAGAAAATGGGTGCTCGTAGGTTTTTGGGGAAGAGGAGGAAGCTGAGGAACAGAGGGAAGTGGGAAGTGGGGGTAGTTTCGGGAAGAGTAGGAAGCTGGGGAAGAAAGGGGAGTTGGCAAGTGGGGTAGTTTGGGGAAATGGAGGAAGCTGGGAAGTGGGGGAGTTTAGAGGATGGGGAAATTAGTAGATAGTCTAGTTGGGAAGTAAAGGGGGAGGGGAGGGGGGGGGTTGGATGGGTTGGTTGGTATGTCTGATCCGATAAGGTTATGTATGTATGTATGGTGGCACAGGGTCACATCTAAAGCACAAAGGTCAACATCTAAAGCACAAAGGTCACATCTAAAGCACAAAGGTCACATCTAAAGCTCAAAGGTCACATCTAAGCACAAAGGTCACATCTAAAGCACAAAGGTCACATCTAAAGCACAAAGGTCACATCTAAAGCACAAAGTCACATCTAAAGCACAAAGGTCACATCTAAAGCACAAAGGTCACATCTAAAGCACAAAGGTCACATCTAAAGCACAAAGGTCACATCTAAAGCACAAAGGTCACATCTAAAGCACAAAGGTCACATCTAAAATACAACAGTAACTTCTCCAGCAAGCGTGCGTCATCTATTGTCAAAAGTACTATGGTAACTTTTCCTCATCTGAATATTTTGGTTGATGATGGTACTGTACAAATCCTCTTCAATTGTCAAGCGAAATAAACTGTCTGTCACTTATACATTTCAGATCAATGGATAAAAAGGAATTTATCATTTTTAAAACTAGTACTCATTTACTGGTACTCTTATACTGTAATACTATTTATAGTAGGGTAAAGGTTTAAGTGATGAAAAGGTAGCAGGGATGTTTCAAAGCAGCCACTATACACCAGTACCAACACCAGTACCACTACTACTACCACTACCACCACCCCCACCACCAGTACCTTCACCAATACCAACACCACCAGTATCAATACCCCTACCACCAGTACCACTACCAGTACCACTACTACCACCACCATCAGTACCAACACTATCACCACACCACCAGTACCACTACCAATACCACTACCAACACCATCAGTACCACCAACCAGTACCAACACTATCACCACCACCAGTACCACTACCAATACCACTACCACCATCATCAGTACCACCACCAATACCAACACTACCAGTACCAACACCCCCACCATCAGTACCTTCACCAGTACCAACACCACCACCATCAGTACCTTCACCACTACCAACACCACCACCACCACCAGAAAGAAGAAAGAGGTCCCTGTGAGGTGGGGCAAAATATCCCCAAAAAGACATCTCTGACCCATAAACATTTTATTTCCAAACAATGGGTGAGGTTATATCCCGTGGAAAGGTTTGTCAGCGGCTTCTCATCTTCCTCACTTTCCTTCGTGATGTGATGTTGGTGCTTTAGAGTATTTGAAAGACATCTGTATTTTTAAACATTACTATAGGCTCGGACATCACTATTTTTTTTACTGTGACTGTACATATATCACCGCTAAGAAGGAGGTGGGTAAGGAGGATGGTTGAAAAGGAAGGAAGGAAGGAAGGAAAGGAAGGCGTAATTAAAGAGTAATTAAAGAACAGACAGTACTAACTAAACTATACGAGAGAAGAAAGATGAATAGGTGGAAGGGAAGGAAGCAAGGGAGAGAGAGGAAAACAAGAAGAAGCAAGAGAGAGAGGAAGGAAACAAGAAACAAGGGAGAGAGAGAGAGGAAGGGAAGAAGAAACAAGGGAGAGGAGAGAGAGAGAGGAAGGGAAGAAGAAACAAGGGAGAGAGAGAGAGGAAGGGAAGAAGAAACAAGGGAGAAAGAGGAAAGAAAGAAGAAGCAAGAGAGAGAGGAAGGGAACAAGAAACAAGGAAGGTTCTGAAGACGAGGGAGGGAAGGAGAATTTTATGTCAGGGTTTGAGGGGAGTTCTGAACACGCTCACAGATTTCACGGCAACACAGAACTGAAAAGGGGAAGGAAGGAAGGAAAGGCTTGAGATGAGAAGATGTGGTGCAAATATTCTAGACAATGGAAAGAGAGAGAGAGAGAGAGAGGAGAGAGAGAGAGAGAGAGAGAGAGAGAGAGAGAGAGAGAGAGGAGAGAGAGAGAGAGAGAGAGAGAGAGAGAGAGAGAGAGAGAGAGAGAGAGAGAGAGAGAGAGAATATAAAAGAAACTTAATTAACTCTTTATACGATTTATTTTGTGTTTTTTTTTCTTCAGCTTCACCTCTATATGTATCTTCTATATATAATTATACATGCACTTTTTTTTATCTCTCTCGCTTGATTTCTCCTTCATTTCGTCCCTATTCTATTCATTTTCATTCATTTATCCATCCCACTCTCTCTCTCTCTCTCTCTCTCTCTCTCTCCTCTCTCTCTCTCTCTCTCTCTCTCTCTCTCTCTCTCTCTCTCTCTCTCTCCTCTCTCTCTCTCTCTCTCTCTCTCTCTCTCTCTCTCTCTCAGACAGTCTCATCCATTTATCCACCCACCACCATGATAATTGAGTCAATTATTCACCAATCTCCACCCCCCTTCCACCGCCCCTCCTGCCTTCCACCCCCCCCATCCACCACCCCTCCTCCCTTCCACCCCCTTCCACCACCCCCTCCTCCCTTCTACCCCCCTTCCACCACCCCTCCTCCCTTCTACCCCCCTCCTCCCTTCCTCCCTTCCACCCCCCTCCTCCCTTCCACCCCTATCCACCACCCCTCGTTCCCTGACTCCACTCCAATGTATCCACTCACAAACGACACGATAAGTCCATTTAATCTATCATGATCCACTCTGGCCACCACACCCTCAACCCTCAACCCTCGACCCTCACCCCTCGACCCTCACATGTCACTTAACACACACCAAAAACCAAATAATTATTAGATCAGATTAGATTATATATTTTACACGTAAGCTGGTTGAGAGAAGAAGAAAAAGGATATATATATGTTAAAGTTTATAATTAATGTAATGTATTAAAATATATACGGTGTGTCCCTAAAAATGTATGATATGAATAATGCAATAATAATAATACTTTGTACGAGTAGATTTTGTAATGTATGTATATCTTATAACTAATATGCTGTACATCTGTCTTTATTTTTCAGGTATGTGTGTGTGTGTATTTGTTGCTGTGTTAGTGGACGTGAATTCTACCACACGGTGAGTATCCTTGTGTGTGTGTGTGTGTGTGTGTGTGTGTGTGTGTGTGTGTGTGTGTGTGTGTGTGTGTGTGTGTGTGTGTGTGTTGGTGATTAGTCTTGGTGTGTTACGTGTTTTATTGAGATTTTTATGTACGTACTCTTTTATTTTTTTTAAAGTAAATACCGGTTGTTTTCGCTCTCGGTAGTGTAAATTTCCGGGATTATGACGCACTG
>JAWQEG010006253.1:0-27415 GCA_033782935.1 Petrolisthes cinctipes
TTTCGAGATCAAAGCAATATATCCATTTCCCATTGTCATCGCCCAACCCACTAATGCATCCCTGAGCTAGTCTCAATAATATTTCCTGTCATATTTTGCTCAGTGTTGTGTCAGTCGTGATAAAACTTCGAAAAGATTTGGATAGTTTTTTTTCTTTTAGAGTTAACGTGAAAGCTGCTAGGTATTCAGACTTCCAAGTGTGGTCGCATTATTTTTCTATCTGGAGGTATAATTGCTGCACCTGACGCGAGGCATTTGGAAGAGAGTAATTTTATTACGTATGTCATAAAAACTGACAGGAATTGGGCTTGTTGACTCGATCTACGTCAACCAGTATGATTACATGTTCACTATGTTTGAAAAGAATGTGATTCACTTTTTATCGTAGCAGAGGTTTGACCTGTATTTGGCTTTGCCTTCATCATAATATATTTTATCTATTGTAGTTATTCCTATTTGGATACTGATTAGGTACAGTCGCTGCTCAATAAAATACGAACTACAAACAGTGTGTTGCTGCAATCCCTTCTTCCCAAAAACAAAAATATATTTTAAAGGAGACATTCTCAATGTGTTCAGTAATACTTGTATGTTATAATGTAAGGAATATTTGACATTTCCAAGGGTGAAAATGGATGTCCAATGCACGTACAGATATATCATTCTTTATTACACATGAATCTTTTCTGAAAGCTCCCTTGCCGTCTTGTGATTAGCAAGTAAAGAGGGTATAATATCAACAAATATTACAACGCTATATCGCCCGAAGCTCGGCTACACAATCATTCATTATTGGAAATATGTACAAGGTATCATCGCTGGAATATTTGCCATAACTAATACTGTATAGTAAATATAATATCAGGTTGAATTTGGCTGCAAATGGTGGAGAAAATGAGTTTATTAGCCATCCACTATTTACGCTATGTGTGTCCACTTATGTTTGGTCTACATATGAGTGCAATGTAATGGAAAAATGTTCACCTGTGATACCTGTCATTTGTTTGGCTTGTAATACCTTGCCCATTTATATTGTCTCAGATGTGTTGTGTTTTAATTGTCAACTCTATGTTTATTGATATTCGAACTGGTCTGTCCCATTTCTCTCGTACTGTCGTTGTTAATCTTATCTATAACATTGATTATTTTTGTCAACACTGCCCTATACGGTCATTGATGTTGCTGTTTACCTTACCTCTTATTTCTGCATAAGATTCAATTTGTCTGTTGTGCTTTATATCTGGTCAATTAACTCAAAGCTCTATGAATGTTGATGTTCGTTCTGATTATTTTTTTTTTTTTTTTTTTTTTCCAATGTTGAATTCCTTTTAGTTATATTTTTATCTGTATGCGGATGGTTGCAAATCACATATGTTTGTTTATTTGGTTGGTTGCTTAGTGAACCTAATACACAAAACGTTAAGGACAGATTTAAAATAAATTTCACAAGTTGAATGGCCATTACACAACCTAGAAATGGCAGGAATGAATACAAGTTACGTTATTGTTTATAGTGAGAGAGGTGATAGTGAAATGTGGGTATGTAAGCCCGTAGACTTTATTCACCGCTTGCTAATTGGTGTTTGGGTGAGTGCCGTTCCAGTCCGTACTATACAGAACTTCAGTAGAGCTCTCTCTCTCTCTCTCTCTCTCTCTCTCTCTCTCTCTCTCTCTCTCTCTCTCTCTCTCTCTCCTAACTTTGCGATCCCTTTCGTGTTTTGTATCAGCATTTTAAAGGTCCATTTCCTCTTTCAGTGCAGCAGATATCAGCTTCTTTGCAACAGATTCATTCATTCCTCGCGTTACCCAAGACAATACATTTACTTTCTTGGTAGCTTCAAGATATACTGTGTACTTTACGCACCTCGGTTCATCCTCACTTCGTGTTTGGTATATAGTTTTCATTTTTTATAGAAGTGAGTGTGGTGTGTGTTTTTCTTTATGTGCTTGTGAGTGTCTGATTGTGTGGGTGTTTGTGATCTTGTGTATGTGTGTTTTGTTTGTGTGGGTGGGCGTTTGTGTACGTGTGATTGTTTGTGAGTGTGTATATATGTGCTTGTTTGCTTGTGTTTGATTATGTGTATTCTTGTTTCTGCGTGTGTATGTAAGAGCTTGAAGCCATATATTACCCTCGCTTGGATTCATTCTTGTTTTATATTCCTTGCACTCCATTCATTTTACTTGCCAGCGTGTGTGTGTACATCAGGGTGTCTGTTTGTGTGTGTATTTATATGTGCACATACTTGAAGCCATATATTTCCACGCTTGGATTCTCTCACGTCTCATGTGCTGTACAGATCATCAATTTTGTGTGCCTCCGTGTTTATTTGTGCCTGTCTGTGTTTGTTCTTTTTGTGAATAAGCTTGTGTAGGTATGTGTGTGTGTGTGTGTGTGTGTGTGTGTGTGTTCTTTTTGTGAATAAGCTTGTGTAGGTATGTGTGTGTGTGTGTGTGTGTGTGTGTGTTCTTTTTGTGAATAAGCTTGTGTGTGTGTGTGTGTGTGTGTGTGTGTGTGTGTGTGTGTGTGTGTGTGTGTGTGTGTGTGTGTGTGTGTGTGTGTGTGTGTGCGTGTGCGTGTGCGTGTGCGTGTGTGCGCGTGCGTGCGTGCGTGCGTGCGTGCGCGCGTTAGTTCACGAATGCATGTGCATAAAATCATGCAGTATCAACGCTTTGGTTTATTGGTGATTCCTCGCATCAGTATTTTTCATTGGTCCTCCCACTCCCCCTCCCCTCCCCCCTCCCCTCCCCTCCCCTCCTACTCACTGTGCAGCGTAATGTTATTTGTCGCTCAAACTTCGTTGTCGGAGATTTATGCAATTTTCTCTCGATGCAATTTTATCTTCACGCACAAAACTTTATTCAAGCCTCGAATCCAGCTGTCATTTTTTTTTTTTTTTTTTTTGTCCTTTACATTTTACACCACAAAACCGACGTATAAATTTTTTTTGGTATCTACCATCTCTAAATAATACCTGTGGATGACTGGTTTTTCCTCAGCTGATTAATATTGTCTTTAGGTACTTGGTGTTTTGTCCTTTCTATCAATAATCAATTAGCCTCCCCATCAGTTCCAACTCGGCGACCATTTTGCATTTCTCCATTAAATTAGTTTTCTTTTACTTGCAAGTCCCACATCCAATTTCCTTTTCACGCTTGAATACTCATGACGGTAGAGACTGAGGCGAACAATCTTGCCCAGGAATTTGACGATTACTCTGGCAACGATATCGAGACTAATTTACACATAATTACTCAGATGCTATGGCATTACTGTTTCTGTATCCATGTGTGTGTGTGTGTGTGTGTGTGTGTGTGTGTGTGTGTGTGTGTGTGTGTGTGTACAATAAAATTCATGGACTCACAATTCTAGATCATTGGCCGATGGACAACGACTATTCTGATAGGGGAAATATTGTCAAACAGGAGGCCTTCATTAATATTATGCCAGAAGCACACTCACTGACTAGGCACTGGGCAGGAGTTATTCATTCTGTTAGATTAGCATGTGAGTATTATTAGACAACGAAGTGCATGGAAAAAAACATTATATCCTGAAACATGTCAATATAATACTTTTCATCTTTTTTACATTCCTTTGTTGATTTGCTTTATTTTTCCTGTTCGGTGTTTGATAAATGTATAACCAGTGATGGACATTTTATAGGTGGCATCTAGTAACTCTATTATTCCTGGTGTGGTTTTTTTGTATGCATCAATCCATTAGCCTGATCCATAAGCGTAGACATCAAGTACGTGAAAAAAAATAATAATAATATGGGATCGTTAATATGACTAATGGTACCTTGCAAATTCATCGATATTTTTCTGTTTTTTCAACGTAACTATTTTTCCAATGCCCAAAGTTTTCCAATTTATAATGGAGTGTTTGTTCAACGTATATTTATCACGGCCCTTCCACCTCACAAATATATAATGAGATTATTCCCAGGTGTATAAAAGATTGAGCATATACTGGAGATTCTGTTTTTCCATTTCCCCCCTACGATATTTTGAGATGACCAGAGTAGTCCAATTTCCACCCCAGTCTCCCTGGAATTCTGCGTAACATGTTGGTAGTTTCTCCCTATCTCACAAATTTCTGCAGAAGTGGAGTGAAGTCTTTATTTATGATTTACTGTGTCTGTTATCACGACCCTTCCCCACCCTCAATCATTTTTCTTCTCAACCCGTCATGCCTCCTCCTCCTCCCCACCTGTCACCGTTTCCAGAGATGGGGTGGAGTTTTTGTGTATTGTTTTCAAGTATTATATGAAGGTTGAGGCACTGTGTTTGGCCATTTCTTCCACACCTTCAGATATTCTCATCGACGAACATTGTCTCTATTAGCTCTCCTGCTTGCATACCTGTCTCCCTGCCTCCTTCCCTCTCCGCCCGGTCCTTCCAGCCTGCTTGCTTGCCTGTCTGCTTGTTTGCCTCCTCTCAACCTGCCTGGCTAGTAACCTGTGTGTCTGCCTACCTGCCTGTCTGTCTGCATACCTGCCCTGTCTGTCTGCCTACTTCTACCTCCAGGGTTTTACACCAATCATTTCACCAGCTAGACTGTGATCTCTATCCTTCTCTTCCCTCCTCACCCAATATATTATCTCTCGCTCACATAGCCTCCATTAACACTCCTGCCTGCTTTTCTTTATCTTTTTTTTTTTTTTTGTCCACTTTTTTTTTTTCCTCAGGGACTGATAGGGCCGTGGCATAGCCGTTCCCCAACCTTACAAACTTATCACTTCCAATATCTACTTCTCGTGTTTCTTTTTCCTAATTTGTCCCTGCTGTCTTCTTCTTTTTAGATCCATATATTTTTTTTTCTCTCTTTCCATCTCCTTCCTCTTTTTTCTTGTCTTCGTGATCTCTTCTCTTCTATTCCCTCTTTTCTTTCCTCCTTACCATCAGTGTTGCTTATTTCCTCTTCCCAACGTTTTCCCTCATTTTCCTCTTCTATTTTCCTTTCATGTTGATGTACTATTTTCCCCTCTTTTCCTCATACATTTTTTTTGTTCAACCTATACCCTCTCCTCGTCGTTGTAGTCGTTAGTACTTATTTGTGGAAATCGTCATGTTCCCTCTCTTCGTCCTTTTCACTTCCCCTATTTTTGTTGTCATCTTCCTTTCCCAAGCTCATTTTCACTTCTTTCTAAAATTTTGGGTCTTCTTTTCTCTTCACGCCTTTCCTCCCCCTCCTCCTCCTCCTCCTCCTCCTCCTCCTCCTCTTCCTCCTCCTCCTCCTCCTCCTCCTCCTCCTCCTCCTCCTCTTCCTCCTCCTCCTCTTCCTCCTCCTCCTCCTTTGCACCTCGTTTCCGTCCTACCATCTACTTTCATTTGTTTGTTATTGTTGTCGTTTTCTGCCTCCCCTCTCCTTTCTTGCTATTCCTTTTCTCTTTACCATACACACCTCCTTCTCTTTCCCAACCTTATTTTCTCTTGTCCACTTCCCCACTACCTATACTTCCTTGTAACATTTTTTTCTTTTTTCTTCCTTTTTCTTCCTTTTTCTTCTTCCTCCTCCTCCTCCTCCTCCTCCTCCCTCCTTTCTCTATCTGTACCTCATTATCTCCCTGTTCCTTGAGATTCACAGTGTTGGTGAAGAAGTAACGTTCTCTCCTCATGTTTACACGGCCCAGAGGTCAAGACTCGTTACTACACGCCAATCTAGTAGGGAAAGGTATGGTACCTATAGTGCCCTTCTGTAAGATCAGCTAGGCTACATGACCTCCTTGTCCTTGCAACTCAGTCGAATGTATTTCTATAATCATTTCTTGTTCTTCCTCCTCCTCCTATCATTATCCAACTCCTTCATCTATCGGCCTGTTTCTTCTTTCCTTTATCGACCTGTTCTTACATTCCTTATCTTCCACCTCCATTTACTTTCCTTATATATTGCCCATGATCTTTCTACTACTACTACTGCTATCCTCCTATTTTCCTTATCTTCTAGTGCCTTCTCTTCCTTTCCTCATCCACCTCACCCCAACACACACACACACACACACACACACACACACACACACACACACACACACACACACACACACACACACAACGCCCAAAACAATATTGGGCGAGGCTTTTACCGAAGCGGCCTCGGACATGACAACTACCTCCCAACTTTTTCCGGGACGATGTTGCAGTCGGGCGAAAAGGACGACCACACTTCTTTCGGCCGCCAAGGAGAAACAAAAACATAAATGGAAGGAGATAATCGTCACTTATTTACTGCTAGGTACGATAGCCAAGTGTTTACTGCTAGGTACGATAGCCAAGTGTTTACTGCTAGGTACGATAGCCACGTGTTTACTGCTAAATACGATAGCCACGTGTTTACTGCTTGGTACGATAGCCACGTGTTTACTGCTAAATACAATAGCCACGTGTTTACTGCTAAATACAATAGCCACGTGTTTACTGCTTGGTACGATAGCCACGTGTTTACTGTTAGATACGATAGCCACGTGTTTACTGCTCGGCACGATAGCCACGTGTTTACTGTTAGATACGATAGCCACGTGTTTACTGCTCGGCACGATAGCCACGTGTTTACTGCTAAATACAATAGCCACGTGTTTACTGCTAAATACAATAGCCACGTGTTTACTGCTTGGTACGATAGCCACGTGTTTACTGTTAGATACGATAGCCACGTGTTTACTGCTCGGCACGATAGCCACGTGTTTACTGTTAGATACGATAGCCACGTGTTTACTGCTCGGCACGATAGCCACGTGTTTACTGTTAGATACGATAGCCACGTGTTTACTGCTCGGCACGATAGCCACGTGTTTACTGTTAGATACGATAGCCACGTGTTTACTGCTCGGCACGATAGCCACGTGTTTACAGTTGGGTACAAAAATACTTCTTTTGGCGCCACTTTCTACAAACGGAAGGTAGGGATGAGCATTAGTTGTTTGTTTAATAATGTGCTTGTCACTTATTTTTTCTATCGAGAGTCCAAGTATCTATATTTTACCTATCTGGATCCTTCTTGGCATTTACCTGGTTCTCCCTCGCTAACAAAGCCTTATATATAATTAAAGTCATTATCACAACTTGTAAAAAGATACCAAGGAAATACAAATAGATGCAAATAGAAATACAAATCAATACAAATGGATGAGAAGAAAGCCAAACATAAACATAACGAGGAGTTACTTGATGTGTTTTGGTAGGGAATCAGACCCAAGCCTACTGATGCTACTTCTCCTAATGGAATCGCTAATTATACTCGTAATTGTTTTATCCAAATCATGACAGGAAAGATCGTATAGTTTTCTCTCTCTCGGAACATATAAGTGGAAACATGTTCATTGTCAGAAAATCCGGATATTAGGAACCACAATCATATAAATTTTTGAGATAGCTCATCGGCGCTGAAATCAATACCTCATTTCCATTTCTACGGCTTACTGCACATACTGATATGCTATATAATTGAATCAGTACTTAGTATTATTATTATTATTACATCTGAAGGGGATATAGATTATATAAAGTAATAGTCACTTGGGGCAATTACAGTATGATCAGAATAATGTTAATAATATCGTAAAGTAGAGGATATCAGGGAAGCTCTTTTCTCTCTTACTAGACTGAGAGCCGTATTCTTGAACATCCGTGGTGTATACGATGGTGTAGTGCTGTACGAATGCTCTATTGTTTGTCTACGGAGCCATCGTACCTGTACCACATCATCGTATGCACCACAAACGTTCTTGAATATGGCCCTGAGTCACTGAACGTAACAGGATACTCTTGATGTACCAGTGTTCCATCCAAGCTGTGCCACAAAACATCGCCTATACTGAGGGATAGCCTTTTTTATACATAGTCTGGAGCCACCCCTGACCACCTGTTCGCAGGCAAAAAATTATCAGCCGACCCTCACCAAGTAAACCTGACCCGGTGTGGCTTACTTGTACACCCTGGTGGACAGCGATAATTCTAACCCTAAAAGAGGAGAGGAAAGGAGGGTGAGAGGGAAAAGGAGAGAGAAAGAGAGCGAGAGGGGAAAGTAGAGAGAGAGAGAGAGAGAGAGAGAGAGAGAGAGAGAGAGAGAGAGAGAGAGAGAGAGAGAGAGAGAGAGAGAGAGAGAGAGAGAGAGAGAGAGAGAGAGAGAGAGAGAGAGAGAGAGAGAGAGAGAGAGAGAGAGAGAGAGAGAGAGAGAGAGAGAGAGACAGACAGACAGACAGACAGACAGAGAGACAGAGAGACAGAGACAGAGAGAAAAGGAGAGGAAAAGAGGGCGAGAAGGAAAAGGAATGAGAAAGAGGGAAAGAGGGGAAAGGAGAGAGAGATGGGAAAAAGGTAAAAGGAAAGACAACGAGGGCGAGAGTGAAAAAAGGAAAGAGATAGAGGGCGAGAGGGAAAAGGAGAGGAAAAGAGGGCGAGAGGGAAAAGGAAAGAGATAAAGGGCGAGAGGTATACGTTCTCTGCACACGGCTACACTTTTATCGAGTTGACATAAGCTGGACTGACTTATCTCGAATGACCTCCCTTGAGTCTGGCATAATCTGGAATAGCATTGGCCCTACCTGACTCCACTTTCTAACTACGTCCCCTTCTCCTCATACTCCTTCGGCTTCCTCCTCCTCATTGCCTTGTCCTTTGCTATCCTTTCCTTCAACACGTAATCTAGAGTAGCGTAATTAAACAGGTAACCTCGTACAAGGCCACTATGGACCTCCTGTTACCTGTACCGTACTTCCTTTGTATTCCTTTGTATTCCTCCTCCTTCCCATTCATCCCCCCCGCCCTTCATTTTTTTCTCCTCCTCCTCCTTCCCACGTCCATTTTTTCCTCTTAGTCCTACGCCTCCAATCTCCTCTCGTTTCTTCTAACCCTTTTTCCTCTTCCTGCAACCTCTTCCTCCCCCTTTTCCCTCATCCTCCTACCTCTTCCCTCATCCTCCTACCTCTTCCCTCATCCTCCTACCTCTTCCCTCATCCTCCTACCTCTTCCTTTTCCTCCTTCCCCTCTCTTGTATCTTAAATTTATACGATCTGGTCACCCTTTGAGTGGAAAAACTAAATCGAGTAGCAAACCCACTGGCACTAATCTTTATCCTCCGACCAAGTTATCTTCCTCCGTCCTCTAAGTTATTATCAGGGGATGATGAAGAAACCAAAACAATGAAAATCTGACCTAGCATGGGGATGAATGACGGAGAACAAGAGGGAGGAATACGATTATATACGTCATTTATACTGTGTAATTCCATTATCTACTTCCTTTAGCCTTCCATACACCTAACCTACTCAGTATTATTACCATTTCATCTAGCATTGTTTTTGTTTAGATGGACAAAATTTGGTGTAGGAATCCTGAGAGTGGAATTACCTACCCAGATCTCTCTCAGTTATCCACAAAGGTGAAAAACTTAACAACTTACGACCTTATCTCATCATATGTTGTATTTAGCTGGAAATATAATCTTGAGTCTAACATGCTTTAGCCTATGTTTAAGTGGACGGGAAAAATTTTAATCTTGAATACTTTATGTTAATGCTTACTCGCGTTACGTTAACCTCACTTATAATACCTACGTTTAGTCGTAATATAAAATAACCTGAGACAATAATGACCTCCCCTTTGATGTCCTTACTTATTTCTAACTTGACCTGTGTAGATGTGAACATAAACTGACCTCACTTTGCAATGACCTGACCCATCCCTTCTCTTTTACCCATCCTGACACACGCACACACACACACACACACACACACACACACACACACACACACACACACACACACACACACACACACACACACACACACACACACACACACACACACACACACACACACACACACACACACACACACACACACACATACACATACACACACACACACACACACATACACACACACACACACACACACACACACACACACACACACACACACACACACACACACACACACACACACAGACGTACTCATACACAAAAATACACATCAGAGCACGCACATACATACCCACACACACAAACTAAAATGAGAAAATAGAGAGAGTTAGAAACAGATAGAATAAAAGCGAGAGAGACAATGAGAGGCTGAGAAAAAGAAAATGAAAAAGAGAGAATGAGAGTCAGATGGAAGAAAAGCGAGAGAGAATGAGAGGCAGATGGAAGGAAAGAGAGAGAATGAGAGTCAGATGGAAGGAAAGTGAGAGAGAATGAGAGGCAGATGGAAGGAAAGCGAGAGGGAATGAGAGGCATGTGGAAGGAAAGAGAGAGAAAATGAGAGACAGATGGAAGGAAAGTGAGGGAGAATGAGAGGCAGATGGAAGGAAAGTGAGAGAGAATGAGAGGCAGATGGAAGGAAAGTGAGAGAGAATGAGAGGCAGATGGAAGGAAAGTGAGAGAGAATGAGAGGCAGATAGAAGGAAAGCGAGAAAGAATGAGAGGCAGTCAGACAGAAAATGAGACGCGGAGAAACCTACCGACGAACAGGAAGAGAGAAAAATATAAAAGTATTAAAAATTCTTTCGTCCCCCCAGGTCTGTAATTCCCTCGAGGAAGAAAAGTGGGAAAGACAGACGACCCCTCCCTCACTTACTCACTCACTCACGACCCCTCCCTCACTCACTCACGACCCCTCCCTCACTCACGGTCCCTCCCTCACTTACTCCCTCCCTCCCTCACTCACGACCCCTCCCTCACTTACTCACTCACGACCACTCCCTCACTTACTCACTCACGACCACTCCCTCACTCACCAATCCCTCCTTCACTCACTCACGACCCCTCCTTCACTCCCTCACGACTCCTCCTTCACTCA
Source organism: Petrolisthes cinctipes (assembly GCA_033782935.1). Taxonomy (NCBI): domain Eukaryota; kingdom Metazoa; phylum Arthropoda; class Malacostraca; order Decapoda; family Porcellanidae; genus Petrolisthes; species Petrolisthes cinctipes. The sequence continues at coordinate 10,797 of JAWQEG010006253.1, forward strand.
CTCACGACCCCTCCCTCACATACTCCCTCCCTCACTAACGACCCCTCCGTCACTCCCTCACGACCCCTCCCTCACTCCCTCACGACCCCTCCCTCACTTCCTCACGACCCCTCCCTCACTTACTCACGACCCCTCCCTCACTTACTCCCTCATTCACGACCCCCCTCCTCCCTCCCTCATTCACGACCCCCCCCTCCCTCACTCACTCATTCATTCATTCATTCATTCATTCATTCACTCAATATTATTTTTCTGAGTTACCTATTATGTTATTGGCTGTACAGTCTGCGGCAAATGTCCTGTCGCCACGTCTGCCAAGTCATGAAGTAAATTTGGAAATATAAGCTTAATGGGCTCGTAAATTGAAACTAACAGAGAAGTATATTCATTTTTCCCCAGGATATCGTTTTTCTGTGTGATGGTGAATGTGTTTATACGATGATTAACCTTTATGTTATCGCTTGAGAAGTGCTGAGTGAGGCGACACGACTTTTGCCGCCGACTGTACATTGATCAGTTTGCGTCCTTATGATTTTTTTTTAAAGCTACTGTATAATGTTTATAGACCAGATGTGATACTACTTCAATTTCTTATCGTTTATTGGTTAATGATTACTATCTCATATAGATGAAATTATTAACATTTCTATTTTACTAGCAAATTTGTGTTCATATTTTTAAGAATAACCATTGGATTAAAGAAAATAATTAGTTGTACATGTGTTACATACAACGCGGATGTGTCATGCTCAGGAGTTCATTCCTCAGAGAAAGGGATGAGATAAAGGTGTCTGCAGGTCCCCTATATCATGTTGCACGTTTTAAGGCATGTAGTATTGATCAAGGTTACTTCCTACACCATTTTCATTTTATCTGATACATCAGACGAATTTTCAGCTCGAATATAATCTTTATTAGGCTCATTAATACGGCAATTACGTTTTTGGAGTATTATTAACAAAAATAATGATCTACTCGTATATCCATGAAAGCGAGGCTGCCACATCCTAGAGTTGGCAAGAAGAAGGTGGCGAAGAACTCCTGACTCCAATAGTACTGAAATAAACAATGACCGATGGTGCAATCTGGGAATTTGGCAAAGAAAGATTTTATGTTAATGGAAGTACTGTGACTGGATGATTTATGAGCATTTGTACATTTTTTTGTTGCTTAAGCCTTAGATCACAAAGCACTGCCTGATTAATGTGGCTGTACTGGTCCAGTGGAGTTAATGTTGGTTTATTAGAAAACTCATTATCTACAAGGTCCACTCGTCGTATTAGCATCAAAGAAGGAAAAAGTGTGTACAGGAAAACTGTGTCTATCTCCGTTCGACCGTCATTAAGGGGATACTTCACTTTTGTTACATTGGAGTGTCTAAATTCCTCCAAAGTATGCCAGGAAACAGGACCAGATGACTAAAAATAATGGTGTTCTGTTGCTTGGAATAGTTTGGAAGAATCATTTGCTCCAGATTTACCAACAACGAATTCTTCCCTTAAGATAAGAGCTCAACATGTTTCATCCCTGAGAGTTAATTAATGTACAGTTAATTACTTGAACTTCACAAGACGCTTACACTGTCTTCTAACAAACAATGTACGGTACAATTAGTAACTCAAACTTCACAAGAAACTCACACCGTCGTCTAATTGAAAAGGGAGTAAGTAATCTCTAGTTAGTCGAAGAAATAGAGAACTGCATAATTTCCTTAAGTCATACAAACAAAGCATAATTATTCCAGCACCTCGTATACTGAAGTCCTTTATATCTCGGCATAATGTGAAGGAGTCGGCAGCCCTCCAACCTAATCTCTCACAACAGATTATACCTCTCTCCCTCAATCAATTACTTGATGACAGTAAAAAAAAAAAATGTCTGAGGACTGACTTGAGAGTTTAGCTAGCTAGTTAATTAATTAGGTGAGATGGAAGGAGGGCTGTTGACTCCATGTGCGTCATTACCTCCAGGGGTGGGATGAGGGATGGGGGAAGGGGGACAGTGGGAGTTTCATTTGTAAGGACAGAGAGTGAGGGGGTAATTTTTTCAGCTCCAGTAAGACAATTATTTCCATGTTGATTGCGACTATACACAGTGGGTGGTATTGTTTGTTTGTATTTGTGTTAGTTTGTTTGTTTGTTTGTTTGTGTTTGTGTAAGATTATGTAATTTTTTGTATATGACTGTGTGTGTGTGTGTGTGTGTGTGTGTGTGTGTGTGTGTGTGTGTGTGTGTGTGTGTGTGTGTTCTCTTCTTTGCCAATAGCAATTAAAACTTTTTTTTTTTTTACTTTTATCCGTGTGATTATTGTTTCTGTTTCCACAAAAACTCGGACAGATTTACAATAATTACCATGAAATTTAAAGGTATGTTGTCCGACCATAATAAGTCCTGTGTCCACTCATTTCAGCGCTGATCCAAATTCATCATTACAATTATTGAAGTAGAATAATTGACCAGAACATCAGGTACGGTGTCAGACAAATGTTTGTTGGCTGGCTTGAATATAACAGAGCACGGATACAGAAAACGCAACTGTACAACATTATTTAAATACAAGTATAGACTTATGAAAACAGTAGTAGTATTTATCCATTGTTCTCATGAGGATTATGGAATATATATATATATTGTTACGGACGGAGGGTAGAGATACGGTACAGTACTAGTCACTAGACTAGACTTACCCCAACGTTAGCTATCAACAGAATAAAGTAGCACTGGGTGGCAGGTATCTGACTATTAAAGTTATGAAATGTAAGTAAAAGAACAAACCCAGCCTATATGATAGAATGATAACACAACCCAAAGAGACCGTCCATACATATACCCAGGTTCGGGTACAATGAATAAGAATATGATAGAGAAACTACTCTGACTTTCTACAATATATATTGACAATATGAACGAACACAAAGACATACAATGAACACTGAAAGAATTAATAAATGAAATCAGGATTCCCAACTATGACAAAACGTGAGATAGAGTTCCCAGATTAAATAATGCACTTGCAATAATCACACAATAATAATAGCACGTTAGCACTTCACTGGCATATATGATAAATAAACATCAATGCATCATGACACACATGTAATAATATAATAAAAGAAATATCAATGCACAAATATATATAGTAATAATGATAATAATAATATCAAGTTAATAAGAGAGTGACCCTATGTTACTGTGAGAAAGATATAGAAGTAAAACACAATTATACTTATCAAATACGTTGCGAGTCTCCTCCCGAATCTCACTACACTCACTCACTTACAAAACACAAACTGTGTTGTCCCAAGCCCACTGGTATCTGAACCCCATAGGCCTAACCCCCGCTCTTATATACTGTTGGCTCGACAAAGAAAAGTGATCATGTCTCAGAACTGTTCCTCTAACGCAGACTTAAGCACACATCACGCATACGTTCCCACCCAAGAAACTATTGGAAGTCCCTAGCAACGAAAACGGACAATCATCACGCCACCTGCGAGAGAGGGGGGAAGAATGCGTACGAATCTAGAGAACCTAGCTGGCCATGACACTCTCGACCTTTTGACACTAACACTTAAAGAAAATGGAATAATTAGATAAGCTAACCCGGACACACCACATCCGGGTGTAAGCCTCCACTACTACACTCACAGCCACTTAATAGGATAGCAATACTTACAAATCAATAATAATTCAGGCACGCGTAACAATATATATATAAATATATATATATATATATACACTTTGAATGTTAATAGGAGACACGAAGTCTCTCTCTCTCTCTCTCTCCTTGTGTTCGCTAATTACTCCGTGTGGTACATAATCCACTGGAACTAAGATTAATATTGCCTTGTTTAGCATTCGTATTATAAATCTTGTGGTCGGCTAATCATCGTCCTCGTCATATGCCAGATGATTATCCCTTTGGGTGACGGGCGTGCAATCTCAGTAATGATTATACCATGATTGCCCAAACCTCACTCCTTATAGTATCACAAAAAGGCTGACGACATTAGATTTCCTTCTATATATATTATTATACACATACATAACAAACTATTCTTCTAGTTTGAGAGCATCACTACTAAAACGTCTCTCTCTCTCTCTCTCTCTCTCTCTCTCTCTCTCTCTCTCTCTCTCAAGACTGACCGCTAAAGAACAGAATATAGGCTGATGACATTTGATTTATTTTCTCTCGTGTGAGGTGAGGCAAACGTTACTGACGTCCACAGCATAAAATCCAGTAAAAAAAAAAAAAAAAAAAAAAAAAAAACTCACATGGAACTGAGTATATAAACAGACAATGTGCTGGTACAAACAAATAACGCCAGAAGATTTTAGCTAGTACGAGATAAAAATTAAAGCACCTACCCACCCACCAACCCTAAGCCCCCAACCCCCACCCCACCCACATACCTATCCCTAACCCCCACCCCACCCACCTACCCACCCTATCAATAACCCCCTTGCCTTCCCACCCACCCAACTCCCAACCCTAATATCCCCCCATCCTCCCCCCACCCAACCAACCCTCCCACCCCCATTATCCCCCCCACCCAACCCCCACCCAACCAACCCTCCCACCCCCATTATCCCCCCCACCCAACCAACCCTCCCACCCCCATTATCCCCCCCACCCAACCCCCCCTCCCCCTCAATATCCCTCACCTTCCCACCCCCACCCAACCAACCCCCCCTCCCAATATCTCCCCACCCCATCCACCCAGCCTCTGTAGTATTCCAAGGATTAATTATTGTTCTGTGATTGTCCTCGGACGTCGCTACTCCTTATTAGTCAATTAGTCATTACGCTTCGACCCCCCTCTCTCTCTCTCTCTCTCTCTCTCTCTCTCACCTCCGCCTTGTTAATGAGATACTCGGCGGTGACCTGACCCTGCCCTGATCCTGATTAATTATCTGACCTGTGTAATCCCCGTGAATACCTGGCTCGATCCTTCCTTGTTTGATTAATGGTGTTGTTAATGAGGCTAGAAAACGAGTAGTAGGAGTAGTAGTAGTAGTAGTAAGGAAGGGAGAGGAGGGGAAAATGTAGTACTTTAGGGTTAAGAAAGAAAAGAGTGATGAAGATAAAGGAAAAGCGTATAGAGGGAATGGTAACATGGTTAGAAGTAGAAAGATATATGGAAACTATGTTGGAGGTGAGGGGAAAGAAAGGTCTGTGAGGAACTAGGGTTGAGTGAAAGGCATTGGGAGATAGGAGAGTATAAGAAAAGGTGTACGGAAATCTCATCCCTCTCTGTTTATCTACATTTTATTTCTCCATATGCCTTTAATATTCCACTGATTTATAATGATTAAAGAGTGACATGTCCGAATATCGTAAACATTACGCTGGGCCGGTGTTGTCACGGAATATTGCATGAGGTAAACACTCCATTCTGTATATATATATATATATATATATATATATATATATATATATATATATATATATATATATATATATATATATATATATATATATATATATATATATATATATATATATATATATATATATATATATATAACTTTTCATATATAAAACCCTCTCTGCAGGCAAGAGCTATACTGTAATAGCCATCGGTATAATTGGCAGCATCCGTAAGTGATTAAAGTGTTAGAGTGGAAACACATGTGACCTTTGTTTAATAACGTAACACTAAGAGTCATGTTTTATTATACATTCATTACAGTATATATTGGTGGATTCACAGTCTACTGAATAATTCAACCATACAATATTTCTTAATACCAACCATTTCAATAAGCGTGAGGTAATTATAAGTGGCTTATAAATATTATTGATATTATTTTCCTAAATAAAAGAAAAACAGAAAAAAAAAATTCCAGATAAGAATATAAAAAAGATTAACTAACTTGTGTACGTATCCCTTCCAACATAATACTCAGTTGGTCTAGATGTCTTTATTCACCTTTGCTCTCCAGAACGTTAAATGTGATTTTGGATTTTATCGGCGAATTGGAGGCTGCATATTCCTCCTCATTGTACCACAAAACAGTACGAATACTGAGGGAATTTGTTTCGTGATACAGTGTGGAGGAATCAGCAACATTCAATTCGTTCACACCTCGAGTCCCCCTCGAAATGAATATCTGAATGTGCTATCAACCTTCACCTTCCCATGACTGAATTAAAATTATATAAAGTTCGCTGTCACATTGTTCTGAAATTATGTTTACTCTTGATTACGGCTCGGTTTCTTTCTTGTTAACTATGGCCTGAGGATGCTGATACTAATAATCTTGTTGAGGCAATGTTTACGATGGAATATCCTGTTTAGAGGTACAGCTCACTTGAATACGTCTGTCCCAATCACACATCCCTAAACTTTGTACATTAGAGAGTGTAGTGCTATGGCAGGCTTCGTAACTATTTTGATGAGCTACTGAGTGGCAGGATTAATTTAGGGGGAAATAAAGTGTTGGTAAATCTGGAGCAACTGATTCCTCCAAACTATTGCAAACAACAAGACACCATCTTTATTCTATGTCAATCTGTTCATGTTTCCTGGCAGTTTGTAGGAATCAATTTACTCTCATGTACCAAAAGTGTATTATCCCCTTCAGGATGGCTCTTTTGTATGTAGGCAATTTATACCGAATGTCAGTTAAGGTTTCCAGGTATTGGGATTAAATTTATTGAATTGGTCTAATGAAGTATAAATTTGTCACACCATCACTTTCCAGTCCTGCCGGCATCCATCCCGTCTCCTTCTAATCTCAAGTCTGTCCATTCTAGTTTCATACTCGTCTCAGTTCCATTTCTATTCATTTCAGTCTTACGTTTATTCATTACAGTTTCTTCCAGTCCAATTTCTACCTATACCAGCCCTTTCCAATTCTATCCAGTCATACGTTTACCTATTAAAACTACCAGACCAGTCCTAGTCCTATTTTTACTTATTCCACCCATTCCAGTCCCTTCCAGCCCCATTCCAACTCCTGCAAATCTCTCCCCAAATCATTCCGGCCCCCATTCCAGCCATCCATTCCCACTCTTCCAGTTCCATTTTCATCTATTCCATCCCCTTCCATTTCTGTCTATTCCAGCCCATTCCATTCCCATCCAGTCCCATTCCAACTCCTTCAAATCCCTCCTGTACCCATTCCAGGCCCCCCTTCCAGTTCCATTTTCATCTATTCCATCCCCTTCCATTTCTGTATATTCCAGCCCATTCCATTCCCTTCCAGTCCCATTCCAACTCCTTCAAATCCCTCCTGTACCCATTCCAGGCCCCCCTTCCAGCTGCGCCCGAGTTAATTATCGTTGGTGCTCATCAGGGGAGTCACACCCGCCCTAACTTTCCCTCTTCCAACTCGGAAATGCAGGGAAGACTTTGGGGAAAAGACGTTCCCTTGGAGAAATTGAGAAAAATAAATGTAATTATGTTTTCTTGGTGGTGGGAGACCTGATATTTTCTTGGCATTGTTTTCCAGTCACAATTTTGCTTTCGTGCTTACCTCGCTCGTGAGTTTTTTTTTTTTTTTTTTTTTTTTTTTATTCTATATTATTGTTTTTTGGTACTTGTATTTTGCTTTTACATATTTAATTAACTTCTATTGATATAAGTGGAAGATCATACTAGTAAAGAGTTGTTCCAGTATTACTATGATACATATTGTCGATTGTAAATTTTGTGATGCTGGCAGCTTTCTTTTCAGTACAACTTCCAATATGATTATTGCTACGTGTGACACTTATAAGTTACTGTACAAATATGATAACGATAACATTGCTATTTGATTAAGGGACCCTGTGTTATGGTTAGAAAATTGAAGGTAAACGAGTCCTTCAAATATTGCCACGAAACACTACCTATAGAGATGGAGCTTGTTTCGTGACATAGTCCAAAGGAATCAGAAGCCTCCTATTTTCAGACACACTCACAGGGTCCTTAAGGAACTAGAATTGAGAGAGGATAGAATGTAGTTTGGTACAGTCTCCCTCTGTTCACCTTCTCTGTTGTTTATGGTCAAACGAAATACCCATGATTTCTTCAGACCGGGAGACCTATTTCGAGGCACAGAGAGAAGGAATCCGTATCTTTTTCGTCGTCTGATATGGATGTATTCTGTTCCCTGGTACAGTTTGTGAGGATCAGTAACCCTCCATTCTCCACCCCAACAAAATAATTGCTTCCCTCAATATGCATTAGACACCTTCACGTTGGATAAACCCACCTGTCTTGTCTCCTCCTCCCTACACGTGAGAGATATATTATTCTGTAGACTTGTAGAGGATGTGAGGAGGGAACACGTCTGAGGGGCAGCGAAGGGGAAGGAGACTGAAAAGGCGAGGGGTGAAATGGAGTAAACGAGTGGGATATGGAGGAAGAGGAAATGACGACAGAAAATAAGAAGCGGAAATTGTTATATATACTTATGTGAGAAAAAACAAACTTATGGATGTTGTTGAATTTTTATCTTGTAAATGAAACTTCGAAGAATTATTAGATCTTTACAACGTCTTTAAAATGCTAATGTTATGACGTGATATTTCGCCCCCTAATCTTCAAGGCAGTCGCGCGCACACACACACACACACACACACACACACACACACACACACACACACACACAAGAAAAAAAAACCAGCCCATGTCAATTTTACACACACACACACACACACACACATACACACACACACACACACACACACACACACACACACACACACACACACACACACTGCCCATAACATTTCTTCCGTAACTAAGGACTTTATGGATACGACATGAGGGTAAGATATTGTCCACTACTACAGGGTAACATATACAGACGACCTCATTACCCCACACAATGAGAGCAATATAAAACCAGGGTGGAGGACTGGAGGACCTCTGTCTGTCTGCCGCGGCGTCTATCTCAAAGTCTCTTAGATTTTGTCTTTATTAATTTTTATCCATTTTGAAGCACATATCAGACCCCTGTACAAGACCACCGGTAAAAAGGTGAACATACAGTAATAGGGTAACTAAGATCTTGTCGTGAAATTGAATGCTACTCCAAATTGTGTCTTGAAGCAATGTCGGTAATGAAGGAGTTGTCTATTTTCCCAGCGCCCTATGTCACTGTTCACCTAGCAGTAAGTAGGTACCCTTGTAGGCTGGGGGAAGATGTGTTGATGTAACAAGACTGACTGCCTTAATGACCAACACCATGAGTCGATAGGCATAAAGCCCTAAATCTTTTTTGTTGTTGTCTGTTTCGTAACATTGGTTGGTTGGTGGCATCTTTCGCCTCCAGTTCACAGATTGTATTGTGCCTTACCTCCTTAAGAACCCTGTGATTGTGTGTGAGAGTTGGTGGCTGCTGATTCCTCCTGACTATACCACGAAACAAGCTCCTTCAATGCAGGTGGTGTTTCGTGGCAATGTTTGAAGGACTCACTAACCTCCAATTTTCTGTCTACAGCACGGGGTCCATTAAAGAACTATTTTGTGGCAGATGCCATTAATGATCAAAGAGATATGATAATGCAGTTCAGAAAGGAAAAGAAAGAGGAGGAGGAGGAGTAAGACGAGAAAAGAGAAAAGAAAAAGAGTAGGAAAGAAATTAAGAAAGAAAAAAAAACGAGGGAATGGTGAAAGGTAATATATGTATGAGAAAAAGAATGAGATTCATAAAACAAAACAAAACTAATCGCGATGTAGACAGAAGTTTCTTGATTACCAGAGGCACTTTCCCAACGAGGCCAGAAACTCTCAGCCTGACCCAGTAAGTACGAATTTACAGATGCCATTAATCTGATATACGTATGGGTTGTAGCTCTGGCCTGCTAATGTGCTTGGCTAACTTACGAGGGAATCACCTGGCATGGTTTCCTTCCTTCCTCTTTCTCCGTTTTTTCCCTTATTCTGTTCAATTCCGTTTTCGTATATTTTAATGTATTTATTTTATTTCTTCTTAATTTTATTATTATTATTATTATTATTATTATTATTATTATTATTATTATTATTATTATTATTATTATTATTATTATCATTATTATTATTATTATTGTTATCATTATTATTATTATTATTGTTATCATTATTATTATTATTATTATTATTATTATTATTATTATTATTATTATTATTATTATTATTATTATTATTATTATTATTATTATTGTTATTATTATTATTATTATTATTATTATTATTATTGTTATTGTTATTATTATTGTTATTATTATTATTATTATTATTATTATTGTTATTATTATTATTATTATTATTAATATTATTATTATTATTGTTATATTTATTATAGTTATTATTTATTATCATTATTATTATCATTATTATTATTTTTTTTTTTTGGGGGGGGGGAGAGGGGTACGGTTGTTTCAAATTTGGTAGTGGGAGTTATTAAACCCTTTGAGAACAAGCCGTTAGATGGAGGTAGCGTGAGACTGACCACAGGACGCTAGAAAATGGACATGTGTGTGTGTGTGTGTGTGTGTGTGTGTGTGTGTGTTGGACCTTAGTATGACACTGACTGCCCTAGTGACTTATATGAAAGGGGAACACATGGACACGAAACACGAGAAGGTAGAAGCTAAATATATAACCATCAGTCAGTCAGTCAGTCAGTCAGTCCTGTTAGTCCTGTTCGCTTTGGTGTGTCTACGGTATATTACTAAGAATTATGAAATGCTGATAATGAAGGAACTAGTAAGTACCAAAATGTAACCTGTCCTAACTGTATCTTATTTCACTCACGTAACTTAAGCTTGACAAACCTAATCTAATTTAACCTTCAGTCATCTACCCTAAATTAATCTCATCTAACCTAACTTAATTAACCAAATTTAACCTGTCAACCTCTCTACCGTCTACTTATGCTTTGTTTTACAATAATTATATGCTTGCTTATGTATAACTATTCATGTTGAAGTTGTGTTTGATGTTCGTAAGATTAACTGAACTCAATTCTTTCCTTTGAAAGTTGATATTCCATCCTCGGAAACCGAAAGTGAATTGTCTGATTGTACTCAGTGAAGCATGCAAAAGTCATGAGTCGTGTTTGCAGGTTTAAGGCACAAATACTTTGATCCCTTTCGTACACTCGACTTACAGTACCATGTGAGAAATTCTATATGTGCTATTTTTCTAACACAATGTTACTACACCTGGCAATTCTCAGGAGGCTTGTGCTATTACTACGAGTTGTGGTGGTGTTACCGTTTCAGTCTGAGTTGCAACAGGAGGTGACTAAGTTTAACTATATAGTGCAAACAGCATTTTTCTCAACACACCGCTACGGCACCTAATAACACTAAAACTAATGCCAAGGTTTTTGTCATGACTACGAATTGTCCAGTGTTATTTCCACGAATGTTATTGTAGTATGTATATTGCAAGCTCACATTTTTTTTTTTTCCCTACACGCCGTTTGCACACCTAAGGCTGATGTTATTACTGGGAATAATTCTAATGTTATTGTCATTACTGTCGTCAGGCCGGCATCCACCACCTCCAATATTGTCTTGAAGCGCCTACAATTATCCAAGCTGTATTATTGCGTTGTCTCTCACGGTCCAGGGAAATGGGCCTCCACTACACCTCTTATAACTCGGTGACCGGTCTCATGTCTCGTATATTGCAGGGAAAAATGTTTAGTTGTTGTTGTCCGTTGTTCCCCTTCCACTCCTTCCATCCCATTCTCCATCCCTTCCTCTCACACCATTATCCATATTACTCCCCCTCCCCTTTACCCTAACTCCAAGGTCTTCTACTCCCTACCATTCCCACATCTCCCACTTTCCCCATCTCCCTTTTGCCTCTTTCCTACTCTCCCACCCTTTCCTTCCTCCTCACTTCTCTCACTTCCCCCATCTCCCACTTCTTCCATTTCTCCCATCTCCCACTTCTTCCATTTCCCCCACCTCCCACTTCTTCCATTTCTCCCACACCGTCTCTCTCCCTTTCCCTCCTCCCCTCCACCTCCCCCAACAACCAACACCGAGCAATGCCACACTAGAAGCGCCACCCACATCACCGAGTCCTGATAACGACTTTGCAACTCCTAAACACGACAAATGAAGGCACACTCGACCGGCTTTACGATCAACAAGCACCCTCTATCAGCCAAACTTAAAACCTACCTCCCTCCCTCCCTCCCTCCCTCGAAAAGAATGAGTGAATGAATGAAATGCTGCTTTTAATTTTTGTTTTTATTATTGGTTGACAAAAATTATATTGGTTGTACCCTTGTCAATTTTTTTCTTTCCCTCTTTCGTCTCAATTGAAATTTAATGGCTAGCCTGTTGCTGAATTATTGATGGTAATGAATTCGTTGAGTGTGTGTCCCCTCCTTTATATTATTCCTTTCTATTCTTCCTTCTTTCTCCTCCTCTTTGTTCCTTTCCTTCTTCATCCCTTTGCACTTCCTTCCCTCCACCATTACACGTCACCACACCTGAAATTAAAACATAACCTACCCACCCACTTGCACCCCTACCTTCTCCTTCGCCCTCATTATCCCTCAGCCCTGCCCCTACTTACAACTCCCCTCCCCCTCTCTTCCATCACCTCCCACCCACATACACACACACACACTCGCTTTCACCCCTGTATACTCCTACCTTCCTCCCCCTGCTCTATATTTTAATCTCATACCCCTACACTCAAACCAACCCCCTCTCATAGCTTAATTAACCTCTCAACCCCAGTCCTCTAAACCCTTGAACCCCCCACCCTCGTCACCCCAACCTCTCATGATCTTAGTCCCCACAACCCCACCCCACCATCACTTTCAACCTTCGACTATCCCTACTCGCTTACACCCTCTCCCACCCCTTCTTCCCCTGAGGACACACACACACACACACACACACACACACACAGAGAGAGTGAGAGTGAAAGAGAGAGAGAGTGAGGTCTTTGAGGGGGTCGTCTACAGTATATTCATCAAACAGGATGGCTGCCAATTCTTCCAAACTATAATGGGAAACAGGTCAGTGGCTAAGTATACAATTAGGAATCTGTTTTGCAGCATGGCTTGGAGGAATCAGTGACCCTCAATCCAGCCCACAACACGACGTAAAGCCTTCGCATTGCCTTTTAATGAGTCGAGTTTTATCGTATATCTCTTCGCTAACGACCCGCTGGGAAAAGAAGTCTGTATTGCGAGTAATGATGTTGTGTGTGCGTGTGCGCGTGCGTGTGTGTGTGTGTGTGTGTGTGTGTGTGTGTGTGTGTGTGTGTGTGTGTGTGTGTGTGTGTGTGTGTGTCTGTGTCTGTGTCTGTGTCTGTGTCTGTGTGTGTGTGTGTGTGTGTGTGTGTGTGTGTGTGTGTGTGTGTGTGTGTTGACTTGGACTTCGATACATGCATAAACCCTTTACACTAATGGATTGCACGTGTCTCTGACTGTGTGTGTGTGAGTGCTTTTATGTGCTTTATGTGTTTATGCGCTTGTGTGTGTGTTTATGTGGATGTAAGTGTGTGTGTATCTGTGTTTTACTGTCCTTGAATGTGTGTATGTGTGTTTTTCTGTCCTTGTTAGTTTGTGTGTGCGTGCGTGTGTGTGTGTGTGTGTGTGTGTGTGTGTGTGTGTGTGTGTGTGTGTGAATGTATGCTGAACAACTGGATAACATGCGAATAAGTGTTGTTGTATGTGTGTGCGTGTTCTGCATGCGTGTGATGGTCTAATACTCCACACGTGAATCACTCTGTATGTGCGTGTGTGTGGACTATACTGTATCACAGGTAAATCAGTATGTACACACACACACACACACACACACACACACACACACACACACACACACACACACACACACACACACAACACACACACACACACACACACACTCACACTCACACACACACCTATCTACATTTGAATATTTATATACTGCATTTCCAATTTTTTGTTTCCTCTTTTGTTTCATTTTTTACCTGCTTCTTCTTACTTAATTAACAAACGCTTTCCAGCTTGGGGAGTGGGTCGATTGGGTCTTTCTATTATTTTGCTTTTTCACTTCTATGTTGCGATGTCATTTCTTCTCATATGCAGGTCACTCTGTCTTATCTTTTGTCATTTCTACTTACTTTAGTTTCCCTTCTCTCTCTCTCTCTCTCTCTCTCTCTCTCTCTCTCTCTCTCTCTCTCTCTCTCTCTCTCTCTCTCTCTCTCTCTCTCTATATATATATATATATATATATATATATATATATATATATATATATATATATATATATATATATATATATATATATATATATATATATATATATATATATATGATTAGAGATAGATATAGCGATAATATATTAATTCTCTCCTACACCTCTACACACACACACACACACACACCCGTAATTTGTGTGAGTGGCTTAGCTGAGTAATTGCCTCCTGAGAGCAGTTATGTAATCAGTTAAGTGAGCTTAGTCAGTTAGGAGAGTTTTGGGTTCAGTCAAGAGAGTTTATAGAGGTGTTGAGTCGGAAGAGTGAGGGAGTGGAAGGTGGAGATAAATTCCTTCTTGCTCGATTAAGTCTCATCTAAACGTCACAATAATTATCTTGTCAGTGTTAAGAGGAGAAATTCTTGATGGAAAAAAGAAGGGCTACTTAATTAATTCTCCAAACTATATGCCATGAAACATATTAGTAACATTAAAGCTAATATTTTGTTTCCTGGTACAGTTTAGAGGAATCAAGAAGTTTTCCACACCTGTGATAATATCCGTACTATATGTTTTAACCTGTATCAAATTATGTGGTGTTTGCTCACGTCAATTAGTATGAGAGCATTAACAGATGTATGAAGCCCCGTCAGATATAAGAATTATGCCTCCTTGGGAAGGATGATATAACGTAAAGGAAAAATACTTCATGCACGAGAGCTAATAATCCATTTAACGTATTTTGACGCCCTCTGGTGAGTTTTAGTGTTGCCCTGAAAGGAGAAACGGAAAGATTTCTCTTCATTTCTCGTCACCCCTCAGGTTTTTTGCCAAAAGGGCTGTGAAACCTAATCGAAGCGTAAAATCGACATGACAAGGATCAATTCACTTGACTTTTAATTCCGCGAGAAAGCACGGTGCTCAAGTTAACTCTCTGACAGCAAGAGTCGTTATTTTATTGTTATTATTATATGCCAATTCCACACGATTTTATTATGACAAAACAAAATATGAGTACTCTGAGGATTATAAATATTGACTCCATTTTTCAGCAGGGTTGTCTTATAACATCATCTACAACGTCTAACTTCGGCCAATTCTCCTTAATCGAGGCAAAGCCGCTGTCACTCAAAGGGTTAATTAAGGCAGCAGAGTGAGCGTCGTTTGCACACAGGCTGAAAACAAAATAATAATCCCGTCTTCAGTCGCCTCTTCCACGGATGACTGTGAATCGTTGGGAAGAAAAGCCACCTATCAATCAGAGTTTTAATTGAGTTGATTAATTATGAAAGAAGATCACAATAGAACCGCAAGCCCTGTAGAACGAAGGAGAAAGGAAAATCAGAGGCGGGACAACAAGCACGAAGGAAATAATAGGAAAAGAAAGGATGGAAAATTGAAAGGGAGTGGCGAATCGAAGTCAAAACAAAATTATTTCTCTTAGCACTGCTGTAAAACATGGATAAAGATAGATAATAAGTTAGATAAGTAGATAGATAGATAGATAGATAGATAAACAGATGTATATAAGGATAAACCAAACAAACCAAGAACGAGAAAAAAATAACGTATAAAAGAGAAATTGAGGACGAGAAAAGAGAAACACCAACCTTTTTCCAATGAAGCTTTCCAATACAAATATCTGCAGCGCCAATTGGCTGATTAACGAGGCCAATTGATCCCCAGAGGGTTGTGTAGCGAGGGAGGGAAGAGCGGAAGACGAGCCAATCTCCTTCACGCTACGTTTGGCACACTCCTCAAACTCCCACACATTCACTCTCTCACTCACTCACTCGTCTCTTCCCACTCATTCACTCATTTACTCACTCACTCATTCATTCATTCACTCGTCTCTTCCCACTCACTCACTCACTCGCTCACTCGTCTCTCCACACTCACTCACTCACTCACTCGTCTCTCCCCACTCACTCACTCACTCGTCTCTACCCACTCACTCACTCACTCGTCTCTTCCCACTCACTCACTCACTCGTTCACTCGTCTCTCCACACTCACTCACTCACTCGCTCATTCGTCTCTTCCCACTCACTCACTCACTCGTTCACTCGTCTCTCCACACTCACTCACTCATTCACTCGTCTCTCCCCACTCATTCACTCACATGTCTCTTCCCACTCACATGTCTCTTCCCACTCACTCATTCACTCACTCACTCACAAGTCTCTTCCCACTCACTCACTCACTCGTATCTTCCCTCTCACACATTCACTCGTATCTTCCCTCTCACACATTCACTCACTCACTCGTTTTCTCTTTCGTCTTCTCCTTCTCCTCCTTTCGCTGTTTGCTTCTCCTCTTTCTCCCCCACTCACTCGTTCGTTTTCTCCTCCTCCTCCTCTTTTTCCTCCTTTCCTTCCTCCTCCCTCATTCACTCACTCACTCACTCACTCGTCTTCTTCTTCTCCTCGTTTTCCTCCTTTTCCTCCTCCTCCCTCATTCACTCACTCACTCACTCACTCG
>JAWQEG010006254.1:0-2500 GCA_033782935.1 Petrolisthes cinctipes
CTTTCATCTCGCTCACACTGTAATGCATGTAAAAACAGTTAACACACACACACACACACACACACACACACACACAGACGCAAGCACGCACTCGCAACCATTATACACGAGTGAATGGGCTCCAGCGTGCATACATGAATAACACAGGCAGAAATTATCAAAGCACAAAAATGCATAACTCGGATTATTTCTATTAAGCCGACCCCCTACCCTGTACCTCCCTCCACCACCACTACCACTACCACCAGTCGTTCATTTCATCCTCCTCTCCTCTCCCCTCACTTCCTCTCCCCTCCCCTCACTCCCTCTCCCCTCACTTCCTCTCCCCTCCCCTCACTTCCTCTCCCCTCCCCTCACTCCCAATCCCCTCCCCTCACTCCCTCTCCTCTCCCAATCCCCTCCCCTCACTCACTATCCTCTCCCCTCACTCCCTCTCCCTTCCCCTCACTCGCCTCTCTGGCTTTGTATAGGTGATATGATGGTGGTGATGGTGGTGGTGATGCGTAAACACTTATGTGCCATATACACTGTACAGGCCCTCTCTATAATATAACTCTTAATTAATATATACAGGTATTGATATATCTGTCCATGTATGTATGTATCCATCCACCAATCTATTTAACTCAATTTTTATCAGTCTATCTATTACCATTTAACCTACCTTTTGTCTCTATCTATATATATCTGTCTAATCTATTTATTTATTCAACAGAACCTATGCATTCAGTATTTGCATTAACATCTGCTATATATTTTCATCCTCCTATAATCTAACACTATCCATATTGATATACTTCCTAATTATTATTATTCTCGGTATGTATTCTTGGTTTATACGAGAAATTGCTAAGGGACCCTGTGATGTAGTCAGAAAATTGGAGGTAAATGAAAGCATCAAATATTGCCACGAAACATCATCTATAATATGGAAGGAGCGTGTTTCGTGGCATAGATAGGAGGAATCAGAAGCCTTCAAATTTCATACATGATCGATAACAGGGTCCTTAAGGGGAAGTTTTGTGTTGGTAAATCTGGAGCAAGTGAATCCTCCAAGCTATTTCAAGCAACAGAACACCATTATTTTCGCTCTTCTGGTTCTGTTTCCTAGCATACTTTGGAGGAATAAAGGCACTCCAATGTAACAAAAAAGAATTACCACCTTAACTCTTTTTCACTTTTGTCTCTCGTGTGTTATCATTTGTTTCTTTACTTCTCTTCATCATGTTGTTATTTGTCCTTCATTCATCGGGTCATATTTAATTTCCACTTTTATCGTTTTATCCCTATTTGTTTCTTACTTATATTATCTATTTTGCTATCATTTGTTCCTTCCTTCTATCCATCGTGTTATTATTTCTTTCACAATTCCATTCAACTTGCTACTATATATTATTTTAAGTTATTTGTGTTTTTTATTTATTTATTTTTTATTCTATTCATCGTCCTATAATTTGTTATTTTATTATTATTATTTATTTATTTATTAATTTTGCTATCATTTGTCCCTTCTTTCGTGTTATCATTTCTTTCACAATTCTATTCAACTTGCTACTATTTATTTTATTCTATTGTGTTTTTTTAGTTTCATTTTTTATTCTATTCATCGTCCTATCATTTGTTATTTTATTTATTTATTTATTTATTTGTTTATTTTGCTATCATTTGTCCCTTCTTTCGTGTTATCATTTCTTTCACAATTCTATTCAATTTGCTACTATTTATTTTATTCTATTGTGTTTTTTTAGTTTCATTTTTTATTCTATTCATCGTCCTATCATTTGTTATTTTTTTTTTTTTTTTTTTTTTTTTTTTTATTCTATTCATCGTCCTATCATTTGTTATTTTATTTTTATTTATTTCATCCATTTTTCATAATAGTGGTGGTGGCCTTTGTATTAACATCAGGGGACTGCCATAAATATACTACATACACCATAAAATAAACTCCTACCGCTATGTGTGTGTGTGTGTGTGTGTGTGTGTATGTTGGTGTGTGTGTGTGTGTGTGTGTGTATGTGTGTGTGTGTGTGTGTGTATGTTGGTGTGTGTGTGTGTGTGTGTGTGTGTGTGTGTGTGTGTTGGTGCATGTTAGTATGTGTGTGTGTGTATGTGTATGAGTGTGTGTATGTGTGTGTGTGTGTGTGTGTGTGTGTGTGTGTGTGTGTGTGTGTGTGTGTGTGTGTGTGTGTGTGTGTGTGTGTGTGTGTGTGTGTACAGTATGCGTGTGTTGGTGTATGTTAGTGTGTGTGTGTGTGTGTGTGTGTGTGTGTGTGTGTGTGTGTGTATGAGTGTGTGTGTGTGTATGTGTGTGTGTGTATGAGCTTTTGTGTATTGGTGTATGTTAGTGTGTGTGTGTGTGTTGGTGTATGTTAGTGTATGAGTGTTGTGTGTGTGAGTGCATGTGTGTATGTGTGTGTATGAGTGTGTGTGTGCAGTATGTGTGTGTTGGTGTATGTTAGTGTGTGTGTGTGTGTGTGTGTGTGTGTGTGTGTGTGTG